>JAXCGZ010020308.1:2500-12500 GCA_037179515.1 Halocaridina rubra
AAAAATAGATATTTCTGATGTATTAGAAATGCGTGTGTGCTCATTTTGTGTGTGTGTGTGTGTATTTCATATTTGCTCTAAGGGGTTCATATCAAACTCTGTGTAGGTTATCAGTAGAAATAGATATCTGCAATGCACTGTATATGTGCTGAAATAGAGGGAAGTATATTTTACATGGGAACAGCTGAATGGTTGCATTTTGGACCATTTCACATCTCAAGCTAGTGAGGGTATTGCTCCATCGTAGACTCGGCACATCTATTAGCAAATTTTGTACTCATTTGAAGGTCATGCCATTTACAAATTAAAAACTATAATGGGGATTTTTTTTAAAAACCCTCTTTGGCTGCAAATCAAGATCGTCTTATTGCGACACATCAACCAATCCAGGACGAAGTGCAATAGGTGAGAGGAAACATAAATGGTTAATACTCTATCCTCATTTCTTCGACAACGCCACCGAATCCCCAACTTATCAATAACAGATATAAAAGGACGTAGGACTAGCCCGAGGAGACAGATACAGCCTAAAGATACTTGATAGGAATAAATGGAATTTCTCTGCCCTCTATGCTCCATTCAAAGCTAGACAGACAAACAAGGAACGACCCGTAAATGACCCCATTTTCCTTTTCAGTATGAGGAAGCCGAAAATATAGATGTCAAAAATGCTAAAACAGACGGTACTGTGTACTGGCAAATCAGTAGAATCTAAGAAAGCTAATCAAAACATATATACATAAATGGTCTATACCCATCTAGCTGGAGACATGGCTGTAGAATCTTGGGGGGTAATGCTGCCATCTTCTTAAACGGCGGATATGGTAACAAAAACCTCACAAAAATACAATAATTTTGTTAACCCGTTGTATCCAGACCTTCTCTCTAGTTCTTGGCGCGAAAAAAAACCATCTTCTCCGACTATAACTAAACCCATAATTTCCTAGTCTGAACAAAAGAATGTTGGAATGTGCAGGTTTGTGCAAAGATTTGTATGTACTCACTGAATGAAACTAAGTATTAATATATACAAAGAATTAAAATAAGGCTTAACTTAACTAAACTATGGCTTAGTGGTGTAGCAGAAAAACAAACTTTACTGAAAATAAAAGACTTAATAACCAACTGCTACACCACAAAACCTAAAGTATTTCTGCTTCCTATGCAAATAATGCGTTGTTCCACGACATCCTCGGGGTGAGCCAAAGGAAATTATATTGCATGTAGGAATGACCCCATATTCTACTGTATTTACAAAAGTCCTTGATCTATGAGCTCCCTTCTCTCAGTCATGGCTTCTAGCACGCTGAGGATAGAGGCTAGAACGTGTCTCAGGACAAGGAACTTCATCAGCAGGATTTTATGAACTACTTGTATTGTCAACAGTATTAGTTTCCTGCTCTCTTATTGGCTCACTGATTTCCAATGGTATTAGTTTCTAAACAGCTTGAGTCCCAATAATACCCCTGCAGTAGACATCCACAGATCGAACAGCTCCATGAAAATCTGGTCGAAGTTTAATGACTCTGCCTAATAGCCATTCTCCCCTAGGAATGTCTGTCTGTACCAGAAGAATGTCACAATCCTTTAATTTACTTGATTTTACTGCCTTACCAGCCCCACAGTGATGTTCATGTAGAAACGTCAAATATTTCTGTTTACACAGCTTCTCAAACTTAGCAATAATACAGACTAATGAGTTAAAGTGTTTATTCTAGTGATCATGACCTATATAATATAGATCACTTTCATGCTCACAAACTAAAAGGTGGCAAGGCTTCAATACGTCTACCACAGAACAAATGTGGAATTAAATGGTTCAGGAAAGTCCCTGTCACTATCAGTTTAGGTCAACGGTCTGTTCTTCATTTGAGACTGAATATCAGTGTCAATTGCGTGAATTTATCCTAAACTGACATGCTTGCAATAAAATATCGTACACATACAAACTATGACCAGCTTAATCATGCGCTCATAGAAGCAATCTTGCCACAGGGATTTAGGAGATATAACCTTCCAGAGAATTCTACAGGAACCAAGATACTCTTGAATCTGTGGATCATTAGCAACCTGCTTAAAAACTTAGCAGTTGATGTCAAATTAGTGCCATTGTCAGGTATAACTTGTTTTGGTACTGACCATATCCAATCAAATGTGCAGAAATCAACAAGAATGAATCTGCTGTCATATCTTGAGGTACATCCAAGTGAACAACTCTTCTGGATGTGCTTATAAAAAGGCATGTATACACTTTCCCAGGGTTACCATCTTCTGTCTTGGTAGTTATTAAGGGTCCTGCATAATCTATACCCACTACTTCAAATTGTATTTTTAACGCAACTTTAGACAAGGGCAAGGAGGGAAGCCCAGGATATTTGCATGGTTTTCCCTGAACTTTTTGCATATTACGCACCGTCTTATCACATTTCGAACTGCTTGACTACCCTTCTGAATCCAACATTGTTGTTGAGTTATAGTTAGGACATCTTGCACTCCATGTAATGCATAACTATGTTCCTTCTAGATAAACATTACAGAGATATAATCTTTGAGTGCCATTAAAATAGGGCATTTAGCACTTTCAATGAAATTTGGGTGCTGCAGAAAACCTCTTGACTTAACTAACCCTACTGAATCAACAAAATAGAGAACTAAATCCCTTATCAGAGCAGAACATTCAGCAGATAAACTGGTTGGTTCTGTAGAAGATTACATAAGCCACTAAACTTAAGTGTGTCTCTATCTTCAGAGAAAAAACATCCAACTGAAGATTTCCTGGTAATTCATCAATTGAGAACATCATAACCAATAGATGGCCGTTTCTGGATTAGTTCTCATCATCAGCCTATAACGTGATGATTGGAACAATAAATTGTTTAAGAACTGGAAAACATATTTAGTAACTCTAAGATCTTGTGCAATGAAGAATATATCCTAGCTTCAAATATACATTGAACAGAAACAGAAACTGGTTGTCATTCTGATGTAATCTCATAAACAACAACACCATCCCGCTTCTTTGGCCATAAACTAACATAAGCTAACCAAGTAGGACCCTTAAACCCAAAGAAGTTGTAAGTCAGTTCTCAAATGTGACTCTTTGTGTCACAAATGGAAGTGAATTCCAACTGAGGAAGGGTTTTACTGATAAGAAGGGTGACTTTAGCTTTTGCCATCACTAAATTATTTCCTTCATACCCTACCAGATACACAACACAATCATAAGCTATGATGGAACTATCACAAAATATGTGCAAATTTTAATTCTGTCTTATCACTGCTACTATTTGAGTGACAGTCAAACTACTAAGCATCAGAAACTCCTCGCTCAACTCTTTCCATGATTCAAAAAACTGGTCAGATAAATGATCATTCGAGGAGGAATTTGTTTTCCAGGCAGTCTGAATTAGAATTCTCCTGCTGGAATACCAGGAGAAAGTAAACCCAGCCGGCCAATTATGGATTAAACTAAACACAGTAGTTTATGCTAGGTAATAACTTCAGGCACTGTCAAACTAACTGGTTTAAGACTAAGCAAATCTGAATCAACATTCCAGTTCAACCCCAGAATTGAGTATTGTGATGGAATAGTATAATCAAGAACTTCAGCTTTGATCTAACTTCTGAACCACTTATTGGTTACCCAATCTCTTAGCAACATTTTGGCTTTATGCATTTGTTCATTATCCTCAGCATAAAACTGCATAAATTTTGTCTCATCTGCACTTGTCTCCTGAAGGTTGTCTTCATAAAATCATTTTGATATCAGATCCATAAATAGACTGTCTGACCTCTATAAATGATCATCTAATGTCGCCATCAACAAAAATGGCAAAGAAATGCTGCCAATAGCATTCTCGTGAACCTGTACATTTCTGATCCAGCATCAGGATAATATAGATTCTTAAACCACAAAACTCTAGCAAAATCACGATCAATATGCTGCAATACCTCACTCAGAAAGGCCTTGCTTATGTTTGCACTGAAAGCAAATTTATTATTTCTAAGCTTCAACAACACAATACCCAACTTCTCTGTCAGTGAAGGGCCCTTAATCAAACAATCATTTAAGGAAGGACTTCCTTTACTTGCTCTGGTGCTGCAGTTATAGACAATAAGCAGTGGCATTGTGACTGAGCATCTGAGCACACCATGGTGAGGAATATAATATGTTGCTTGGCTTGCTACAGCATCTGGAACTTTTTTTTTTATTGCTACAGAATCTGAAACCCATTCAATAAATCTGGAGGTTTTGTTTTGTTTCCGTCATTACTTTTCCTCGTTACAGCTAAATAAAATTTATAAAGGTCTTATCCGTTCCTGCTTAGAATACTGCTCATACATCTGCGTTACTTCTTCTTATGCTTATCTCCTTGATAGGGTTGAATCTAAGGCAGTCAGACTCATCAATGATCCTTCTCTTACTTTTAATCTGGATTCTCTCTCTCTTCGCTGTAAGGTATCTTCCCTTTCTCTTTTCTATCGCTACTACTTCCATCACTGCTCTGATGAGTTGGTGAGTTGCATCCCTCCCCCACTGCCAAGCCCGCATAACACTCGCCAAGCAGCCTCATCTCACAGGTATTGTGTAGAGATTTATAGCTCGTGGATTGGCTGGTGCAGCGACTGCTTCTTGCCATCTACCTCCAGACTCTGGAACTCTCTTCCTCCATCTGTCTTTCCTAATTCTTATGACTTTTCATTCTTCAAAAAGCAGATCTATCGTCATCTCAGGGCCTAGTCCTCCATATCTCTGGGTTGTCTGTACTTTGACTGTTTTTTTCTGTCTGTCATTTTCCTTTGTATGTTATTACCTCATCTCTGCCTTGTCCTTAGCCTTTTTCTTTTCCTTCATATTGGTGTTTTCTCGTGCCCGGGCCTTTATTGAATAGGGCAGTTTTTGCCTGTCCTGGTGTCACACTCATAAAAAGAAAAAAACTGGTTCTGAATAATTTTGTGATATTCATTCAAGCGCCCAGGAACCTTAGCTAAATTTTTCCACAATGAATGTCCTTGACCTAGCGCCATTCTATAGTTATTAGGTAAAAACAGGGACTTCCTTTTCCTGGGAAGTCTTACATAATATTGACCTTCCCTGTACTCCACACTATCAAAATACTTCTTAAATGCTAACTCCTCTTCACTAGAGGGCGATTCTGGGTCAATACATATACTTTCAAGTTCCTATATGTTATGGACAGGCTCATTTTTTCTACTCAGTGACATCCGTAACATCAACAGGGGATTCAATAACAGTTAGCCTGTAAATAAGAACATTGGCCTAGTATGTAGATTTCAAATTATAAAGAAAATGGGTGGCATATTACCAAACGAAATGTAACCATTGGGTGTTTGAAACATGTTAATGTTATCGAGCTTCACCATTTCACTAATAAATAAAGGCTCCAAAAAAGTCACATCTGATCATGAGATCAATGTCCGAGATGACATTTAAAGTAATTTCAACACAAACTTCAATGCTTTCTGCTTGAAGGAATCTAGCAACACCAGGTGAAGTAATCTTGTTAGGTAAATGTTCAGCCACTGCTACCTTTGCTTTTATCACCCTTTTCCCCAACGAGACTAGAGGAATAACAGTAAGAAACTTAACTTCTGTGGGCCTCGGATGCAAACCCTTTCAAGCTAGTCGACGTCTCTGTTCAATATCTAGCTGCAACCGCTTCGCTAGCTTGGATGTGATAGAGGACATTTGAGATCCAGGATCACAGAAACAACGTGTCAAAAAGACTTCTGTGTCTTATTATTAGCGATAGTATGTTGGGCTGTAGCTAATGCAGAAGAATACTTAGTATTAGAACACAGGTTGCTCAACACTAACTTGTCCAACCCAGCACCTACACTAACCACGGTGTTTGATTCACTTATACTTGAGATCTTTCTCTCAAATTTTTGTAACAGAAAATATCATTGTGGTTCCTTGTGGCAAGATTTACACTTAATATTTTGTGTGCACTTCCATCATGCCGGATACGTAAATATCTAGAGCAGAATCCAACTTTAGTCAATCTCTCTCGATGATAGGTTGCATCTGGAAACTTCGAGCAATGCTTAGCCCTGTGCTCTTCCTTGCAACCTAGTAAACATGCTTTATTTGCACTCTTCTAACTATTCACCCTTACAGGATAAGCTCATACCCGAGTCCTATCTACACCTCCACCTGTGAATAACTCAGTAAGCATGCTTTATTTGCACTCTTCTAACTCTTCACCCTTACAGGATAAGTTCATACCCGAGTCCTATCTGACGCCTCCACTTGTGCATAACTCATTGATATCATCCCAGTTTCTTTAACAGGCAATTCGACACACTCTGGAGCCTATTCAAGAAACACAATGTAGTCTGCAAGACCAATACTGATCTGATCAGCAGTGAAATATATGATGTGAAACTTCTGAAAAATAAATCTTTCGACCTCTGAAGATAATTTGCTCTGCAATAATATAGCTATAAACCAATAGGAAGACTGCAAATCAGAAACATAATGCTTTAGAGTCTTCAAGATTTCTTCGTATTCTAAACTGAACTGATCTAAATCCTCAACTACATTCATTGGTTTTGGAATATCAAGCAATTACAACACGAGTGCTTGCTTCACTCTTTCTGGGTTAGCAAATCTATCAGTTAGTGCCGCGATGGCATCATTATAATCCTGTTCACTAATCTGAAACCTTGAAAAGACTGATGATGCTTTACCAGAGAAGCAAGACTTCAAGTTTGTCATCGTCAAAACTTTGCCTATGTCCTGGCAGTCATGTACCAATGAACGAAAAGTATCCCACGAGCTTTGTCATTCATCCAGTTTCCCCCAAAAACTGTAAATCCTAACTTTGGGAAAGCGTACTCTACTACTTGGTTGCAGGGTTGGGGGTATATATATATATATATATATATATATATATATATATATATATATATATATATATATATATATATATATATATATATATATATATATATATATATATATATATATATATATATATATATATATATATATATATATATATATATATATATATATATATATATATATATATATATATATATATATATATATATATATATATATATATATATATATATATATATATATATATATATATATATATATATATATATATATATATATATATATATATATATATATATATATATATATATATATATATATATATATATATATATATATATGTATATATGTATATATATATATATATATATATATATATATATATATATATATATATATATATATATATATATATATATATATATATATATATATATATATATATATATATATATATATATATATATATATATATATATATATATATATATATATATATATATATATATATATATATATATATATATATATATATATATATATATATATATATATATATATATATATATATATATATATATATATATATATATATATATATATATATATATATATATATATATATATATATATATATATATATATATATATATATATATATATATATATATATATATATATATATATATATATATATATATATATATATATATATATATATATATATATATATATATATATATATATATATATATATATATATATATATATATATATATATATATATATATATATATATATATATATATATATATATATATATATATATATATATATATATATATATATATATATATATATATATATATATATATATATATATATATATATATATATATATATATATATATATATATATATATATATATATATATATATATATATATATATATATATATATATATATATATATATATATATATATATATATATATATATATATATATATATATATATATATATATATATATATATATATATATATATATATATATATATATATATATATATATATATATATATATATATATATATATATATATATATATATATATATATATATATATATATATATATATATATATATATATATATATATATATATATATATATATATATATATATATATATATATATATATATATATATATATATATATATATATATATATATATATATATATATATATATATATATATATATATATATATATATATATATATATATATATATATATATATATATATATATATATATATATATATATATATATATATATATATATATATATATATATATATATATATATATATATATATATATATATATATATATATATATATATATATATATATATATATATATATATATATATATATATATATATATATATATATATATATATATATATATATATATATATATATATATATATATATATATATATATATATATATATATATATATATATATATATATATATATATATATATATATATATATATATATATATATATATATATATATATATATATATATATATATATATATATATATATATATATATATATATATATATATATATATATATATATATATATATATATATATATATATATATATATATATATATATATATATATATATATATATATATATATATATATATATATATATATATATATATATATATATATATATATATATATATATATATATATATATATATATATATATATATATATATATATATATATATATATATATATATATATATATATATATATATATATATATATATATATATATATATATATATATATATATATATATATATATATATATATATATATATATATATATATATATATATATATATATATATATATATATATATATATATATATATATATATATATATATATATATATATATATATATATATATATATATATATATATATATATATATATATATATATATATATATATATATATATATATATATATATATATATATATATATATATATATATATATATATATATATATATATATATATATATATATATATATATATATATATATATATATATATATATATATATATATATATATATATATATATATATATATATATATATATATATATATATATATATATATATATATATATATATATATATATATATATATATATATATATATATATATATATATATATATATATATATATATATATATATATATATATATATATATATATATATATATATATATATATATATATATATATATATATATATATATATATATATATATATATATATATATATATATATATATATATATATATATATATATATATATATATATATATATATATATATATATATATATATATATATATATATATATATATATATATATATATATATATATATATATATATATATATATATATATATATATATATATATATATATATATATATATATATATATATATATATATATATATATATATATATATATATATATATATATATATATATATATATATATATATATATATATATATATATATATATATATATATATATATATATATATATATATATATATATATATATATATATATATATATATATATATATATATATATATATATATATATATATATATATATATATATATATATATATATATATATATATATATATATATATATATATTTTTGTGTATTCGAGTTTATCTGGAAATATTTTACATTTCTTGCTTGTGGTAGTGGAAAAGTTTAAGTAAAGAAAAAATATCGGAAATCAAGATGGCGTTGAATCAACCGAGCTCAGACTTTTGCTTGATTTCATGTTTTATTGCATTTTATGCCACAGGTGTTTTTAACTTAAAGAGGTGTGAAGCAACGTAAGAATTTTAAGCTAGTATTATCTTATGACAATTAGTTCCCTATTGCCGTGGAACGACTCATTTTTCATATAGGAATCAGAATAACTTTAGGTTTTGTGGTGTAGCGGTTGCTTATTAAGTCCTTTGTCTTCAGTGACATTTAT
>JAXCGZ010020309.1:0-12500 GCA_037179515.1 Halocaridina rubra
TACAATGATTATTCAACATTAATAGTAACTTATAAGTAGACATGTAATTAAACTAATAAATAAGAGGGTTAGACATATAGTTAAATTAAATGTAGCTTTCATAGAAAATAATAATGCTGTAATAAAAATGTTAAAAATAATGTTAATAATGAAGTAGTATGCCACTAGATACAGGATCGTTATTATCGGCATCATTTCCATATTTGTTTCCTTACAATGAGAATAATTAGTTCTTAATGAGCAGCAACTATTTGTCCAAAAGAAAACTATATAGTTTGCCTTTGAAAGCTGTGAAGGAGGATGCACTTTTAAGATGCTCTGGAATATTATTCCACAGTGTTGGCCCTTTGATAGTGATCATCTTTGAACCTGCTTCTGTGTTTGTTCTGTGAATAAAGAGCTCACTGCTCTGTCTTGTGTTGGTTCCCCTTATATCCCTGACTGTTTTTAAATCAAATAGCCAGCTAGGATAATGATGGTCCAAAATTTTGAATACAAAAACATAAATAGCATAAGCGACCTTATTTTCTGCCCGCCGCCACCCAAGTTTATTGAGAGCTGGTGTGATGTGGTCATATTTTCTTATTCCTCCCAGGGCAACTCGAGCTGCAAAATTAATAAGCTTCTGTATTCTGTTTATCTGAGTCTTAGTGGTAGATCCCCAAACAGTTGTGCAGTAATTAATGTGACTTGGGGCTAGAGATTCAACAACAGTTATTCGAGTGGTAGTCTCAAAATTGTCTTTTATACGTGATAAGTACATTAATGTTCCTGTAACCTTTTTGCATACTTTATCTATGTGGGAATCAAACAACATGTGGTTATCAAAGTGAATTCCTAGGTTTTTGACTGTTTTGCTAGGTGTGATAATATTGTCGCAAAAATTAATTGTTGTGTTTTCTGGAATTTGTGCTATGTGGAACCTTGAACCAATAAATATGCACTGTGTTTTACTTTCGTTAATTAACAGCCCAATTTCTTGGAAATAGGTTTTAATTTTTGACAGAGTGTTTTCTGCTCTTAAAGTTAGCTCTGGGAAGTTATTAATATCACCACTAAGGAGTAGTTGAGTGTCATCTGCATATTGTAAGACTAGACAGTCAGAAATGAAAGAACATAGATCATTTACGTAAATGGAGAAGAGGATAGGACCAAGTACTGATCCCTGTGGAACACCAAATGATACATCTTTTGGCACAGAGATAATGTTGTTAAGACGTATGGACTGTTTACGATTAGATAGATACTCGCTAAACCAGCTTGGATCAATATTTAAGTTAATACATTTACTTAAAAGAATTTCATGGTTTACACTGTCGAAGGCTTTTGATAAGTCTAACAAAATTAGTATAAATACTTTTTTCATAACTATATTATTATATATACTATTCGTAACTTTAAGCAGTGCAGTTTCCGTCGAGAGTTTTGGTCTGAAACCATGTTGGCTAATCGTTAGTAGTCTATTTGATTCTAAATATGACATAAGTTGGCATGCAACAATTTTTTCTAATATGGGAGCAACAATACAATTCTTACCAGCCTCATTGATGCCTGGCTTTCATACGATATTGTTTCAAAAACATCTCCACACATTTGCTGCTCTCGCTTTACCTGCTGAAGAAATACCTGATTTCCTTCCTGTCCTTAAAAAGGTGCGGCCGAAGTGATGTAGAAGATTTACGATCCAATGGGAAGGTCTATTTTGACTTCCTGGTATGAACCATGAACTTATATTGTTGCCGCCTGATTTAGACATCCTAATCCTCTATAATGTATGAATGACGTGATGGTATTCCTGGTTTTGATCTTCTCATTTTGCAGAAGGAAATAAAGACACTCATTGCTCTCGGATGCTGGGTGGAGTGACTGCTTTTACCTTTACACTTCCAGACTCTGGAACTCTCTTCCTGCTTGTCTCCCTTAACTCTTTATGACCTCTCTTCTTCCAAAAGCTGATCTATCGTCATCCAAGGGCCTAGTGCTGCATTATTTCTAGGTCTTCCTTAATTTAACTAGTCTTTCAGCTTGTCTTTTTTTTTTTGTTATCATATTCGTTTATACATATGCCTTGGCTTTAAGATGCTATATTTTTTTTTCTATTTAAATGTTTTCTTGGTGCCCGAGCCCGATTTCCTTGTCCGTCCCAGTGTCACATAAATAACAAAGAGTTAGGTACTTATTACAAGGGTTGCTACCAATGGAGGAGGAAAAATAAATAGCTTGTATCGCAAACACGATTAAAGAACACAAGAAAGCACATTCAAAGAGTCTTTTTAAATTTAATCCTCCTTCCATTAAAACCGCTTAATAAAATTATATATATATATATATATATATATATATATATATATATATATATATATATATATATATATTGAATCTATTTCATAGATATCGATCATTATAACATTATAAAAAGGCAAATATTTCATATGAGTAGTTCTATGTCAAAAGATGTACAGTAAGATATACACCAGTAAAACATATAAATGCTGGGAGACTTGCCAAAGAATGACATTTATTCACTTTAGAATATATGGTTTTCATTGAAAATGTGGTTAACTCTTAGTATGCTGAGAGTGAACATACTTTTATCACTTGAAAAATATACAAAAACCCTTGCCAACTGTCTTGACTGTAGGGAAAAGTATGCTAAGACTTCAGTTCCAGTAAGGAAAAATGTTTGTATCCAAACGTAAATAATTGTTATAATCATGTCAAGCAATGAACAAAAATAGAATAATAGCACAGAGAAAGTCATTCATGCTTTCAAATGCAAAAGAAAGCATCTACTTTTATCTAACACTGATAGCAACATTATGACTGCATAAAAATGAATGTGAACTATAATGTACTTTTATAATAAGGCGAGGACACTTTACAATTAAAGATCCTGATTTTTAGCTATCATCATCATCTAGTTATGTTGTACAAAATTATGTAACAGTCTCAATAAGAACTTAATATCCACAAAATTAGATAAACACAAAAGTTATGGGCTATGAGAAGCAAAGAAACATCTTTTACAACTCAAGTGGCTTGATGAATGACTGCCAACGTCAGATAATGTAACTTATCAGCAGTCTCATTTGAGATAAAAGTCCATTTTTACTCACATTACTCAAAAAATATTCCAACAAACTAGATTATTCCGTATAAACTGTCATATTGCAATGAAAACCCAAACTCTGAGAGATGGCCACCGAGAATTCTTCTTTCATAAAAGTAGTGTCTGAAGGAACTCTTATTATGCGAAAATTTTCAAAAGAATAAAGGAGAACAATAGAATGCATTCAACTTCTTGAGTCACTAAACTGCTTTAAAAATTATCTACCAACATAATATATAAAATATAGTTTAGGTACGTGGTGCAGCATTTTCATCTTTTTAAATACAGGTATTCGTATAGTGACGTGCAAGAAAATGATCAGATTGTCAATAAAAAATACAACGCTTAAACAGCTAAAATTGATGGTATTCAAGAATCAATTTCTTGACTAACCGGCACATCTCTTTCAGAAAAAAAAAAAAAAATACAAGGAAAAAAAGACAAAGACAAAAAGTTAATGAGCAAGAAGGGATTTGCATTCAGGGAACATACACACCCAAATCACTCAAACAAAACACTATAAATTTAATATACATATACTGGAATATATAATATATATATATATATATATATATATATATATATATATATATATATATATATATATATATATATATATATATATATATATATATATATATATGAATTATTTTTTACCCCGACCGGGACTTGAACCTAGGACTTATAATTACTAAGTCAAGGCACTACCAACTACTCCACAAAAGGTTAAAAGGAATCCAACCTTATAGCTTATATCTGCAATACTTAGGAATGAACGCATTCTATCTGAATGCCACTATGTTAATATTACAGATTCCCCAACCTCACTCGTGGCTTCATTTATGCATTTAATTCAACTCCCAATCTCATTTGGGCCCAATAATAACCAAAAAAGTACATTATATATATATATATATATATATATATATATATATATATATATATATATATATATATATATATATATATATATATATATATATATATATATATATATATATATATATACAGTGTTACCCCAGTTATTCGCTTTCTTGGTTCGCTTTCTCACTCTATCGCGGTTTTTTTTTGGATAAATTATTATTTTATTTCATGGGTATATGCAAAAATATTAAAATATTAAAAAATAAAATTCAGTATTTTCATATTTTTTTATTGAAAAAAAAAAACATATTTCATTATCTAATTGATAAAAAAAAATTATTTCCCAGCCTACGAATAATAAAACAGTAAAAAAATAGTAAAAAACATAAATGTAGATAGATAAGATAGATAGATAGATACGTTTATTGACCACCTCTTTTGAAAAGTACAGTATAATCTTTACAAAAGGAATATTTGGTCCAAATTACAATGAATAAATACAATAGATAATGTAAAATCATCAAATAAGTAGATGAGTTTTAAATTAATATACATTGTACTAATAACTGAATGATATATGTACATACAGTATAACTCACAGTATTGCATCATACAAAATAGTGTTCGATAGCGTACAATGTATTGGGGTCGCAGCTATGTGAGCTAGCATATATATTTATATTTCCAGTAGTTTCATGATTTTATTGATAAAAAAAAAAGTATTTATTAGCCTAAGAATAATAAAACAATAAAAAATAGTAAAAAACATAAATACTAACAGTATTGCAACATGTAAAATACGACACCGCTATCAGCGTTTTGGACAAAGACTCGTTCAGTCTAACTCACGTTTTGCTTGTGTTCGATAGCGTACAATGTATCGGGGTCGAAGCTACGTGAGCCAGCATACATATTTATATTTCCAGTAGTCTCATAATTTTATTGATAAAAAAATACGTATTTCTTAGCCTAAGAATAATATAACGGTAAAAAATAGTAAAAAAACATAAATACTAACAGTATTGCAACATGTAAAATACGATACCGCTATCAGCGTTTCGGACAAAGGTTTCCACCATCTTCCATTGTCTCGCCTCACTCGTGTGCGCCATTCATGTTGTGCTTATTATTATTAATATGTTTTGCTTGTGATTTTTTTACTCGCATATTTTAACCTTTGCAATGCCTCCCAAGCATCCTTCATCTTCTAAGGATTCTTGTAGTGAGCCTAAGCGGCAAAGGAAAATGTTAACCATTGTAGATAAAGTGAAACTCTTAGATATGTTGAAAGAAGGAAAAAAGTTTGTGGATGTCGGCCGCTATTTTACGTAAACGTAAAAATTATTGTAAAATACTGTACCTATGTATGTCAAGTCATCATCACCTCATTCATGGTAAGTTTTCCTATCACTTTCATAAAAAAATTACGTTGCTTGCTGTTATTTATAATGTAAAGGGTGTTTTTTTAACAGTACAGGGAGGGTTTATACAGTGTAAACGTAAAAATACATTAAAATATCTGTGTACATATAAGCTGATCCTACTCCGCGGATTTCCGGGTTCGCGCCAGGTCCCGGAACCGAACTACCGCGATAAGTGAGGCAACACTGTATAATAATCCCTCGCTATATTGCGATTCACCTACCGCGAATTCAGTGCATCGCGGATTATTTTGCCTAGAAAAAAAAAATTATGATTGTGACACCAGGACAGGCCAAAAAAATAAAATAAAACAGCCTTTATCAGGCCTGGGCACGAAGAATACAAAAAGTAAAGAGAAACAGAGATGGAGAGTGTAATGACCTGTCAGATGTGAAGGGATTATAAAAAATGTGTAATGAATATCCAAGAATATTAAGTGTGGCTGGTGCCATGAGCCAACCTACTACTGGATACATGTTGTTTATTGTATATCGCAGATTTTCTGGGTATATGCTATTTTTGACAACGAGGATGCAAACATTTTGCCGCTTCCGTATCAGCTGATGAACCCTCGCACGCTATTTCCCTGACGATATTATATCAAAAGTTTGTTTGCCGTTTGTTCTTAATGCTCTTTTTCAATTTTCTTCATAATATTCGATCGCATTAAGTGTTAGAAGAGGAGGAGGATGTGGGAGAACGAACCTCTAACCAAAACGTTTTACCGCTTCTGTATCAGCTGATGCTTATTACTATTCAAGCACAATATCTTACTAATAAGATATTTATTTACTAACCCTATTTGGGGTTTATCTAATTTTCAAGATTATAGTACACTGTATTATTAATATTCCTTAGTTCTAAACATTATTCTATCTTCTTTACATATCGACCATGCTGCACGAAATCTTAAGGTAAACAAAGTCAGCTGAGAGAAATAGAAAACTATACAATTCGTTACAAATAAAACGTATATCGTACTGTAGATGGGAAACTTAAATGAAATATAGATATACTGTACATGTTATTTCCCTGACGATATTATATCAAAAGATTGCTTGCTGTTTGTTCTTAAAGCTTTTTTTAATTCTCTTCATAATATTCGATTGCATTAAGTGGTAGAAGAGGAGGAGGATGCGGGAGAACGAACCTCTATCAGAAAACATTTTGGGGCTTCCGTATCAGCTGATACACCCTCGCACGCTATTTCCCTGACAATATTATATCGCAAGTTTGTTTGCTGTTTGTTCTTAATGCTTATTTTCAATGCTCTTCATAATATTCAATCGCATTAAGCGGTAGAAGAGGAGGAGGAGGATGCGGGAGAACGAACCTCTATCTGCAAACGTTTTGGCGCTTCCGTATCAATAATAATAATAAACTTTATTTCCATTTCATTACAATGGGTATTCGTCAGCCAGGGCAAGCCCCAACCCCCCACTGTGATGTCCAACCACAGCAGTTCCTGCCAGTAAACAGCTTAAACTCTCGGTCTTGGACGGGGACCGATCTTTCGACCTCGTGAATGCGAAGCCAGCGCGTTACCACTGTACTCGCACGCTATTTCCCTAACGATATTATATCAAAAGTTTGCTTGCTGTTTGTTCTTAATGCTTTTTTTATATTCTCTTCATAATATTCGATCACATTAAGCGGTAGAAGAGGAGGAGGATGCGGGAGAACGAACCTCTATCTGCAAACATTTTGGCGCTTCCGTATCAGCTGATACAACCTCGCTTGCTACTTCCCTGATGATATTATATCGAAAGTTTGCTTGCTGTTTGTGCTTAATGCTCTTTTTCAATTTTCTTCATAATATTCGATCGCATTAAGCGGTAGAAGAGGTAGAAGAGGAGGATAATGCGGGAGAACGAACCTCTAACCAAAACGTTTTGCCGCTTCCGTATCAGCTGATGCTTATTAAGGCACAATATCTTACTCATAAAATATTTATTTACTAACCCTATTTGGGGTTTATCTAATTTTCAAGATTATAGTATTATTAATATTCCTTGATTCTAAACATTATTCTATCTATTGACCATGCTGTACGAAATCTTAAGGTAAACGAAGTCAGCTGAGAGAAAGAGAAAACTATACAATTCGTTACAAAGAAAATGTATATCGTACTGTACATGGGAAACTTAAATGAAATACCTGTATATATATTCTCTATGCACTATTTCGCCGACGATATTATATCGAAAGTTTGTTTCTTGTTTGTTCTTAATGCTTTTTTTCAATCTTCATAATATCATATTCATATAAATTTACGCTTGCACGCTGTTATTAATAAAGTAAAGGCTGGTTTGTTAAAAGTGCAGGGAGGGTTTATACAGTAAAGGTAAAAATAAATGTAACATACTTATAATAAATATGGTGCTTCTACTACGCGATTTTTCACCTATCGCGGCAGGTCCCGGAACCGAACCCCTACGATAAATGAGCAAGCACTGTGTATATATATATATATATATATATATATATATATATATATATATATATATATATATATATATATATATATATATATATATATATATATATATATATATATATATATATATATATATATATATATATATATATATATATATATATATATATATATATATATATATATATATATATATATATATATATATATATATATATATATATATATATATATCCAGTTCTTGGAAGAACGCGAAGATAGGTTCTCAGAAGTGACACGTAATGTAAAGATCGGAGAATGTAACGAGTCATTTTCCAGAAGATACAATGATAATGGGCAAAGGTACTTTTAACAACCGTACACAAACACACTATGCCAAAGATATAAGATAAGTAAAACATACTTTACAAGTACATAACAAAGCAGATTGGCCTGTAGCTATTCTTATTGAAAAACAAATACTGTAGTTAAGAGTACAAAAGATATTCAGATTTAATATTCAGCAAGCAAATAAACATACTCTATTATGCGGTGGGCAACAGGCATACACTGGGACGTGCATGGTGGCAGTGAGCACGTAACTTAAGCGGTAGAAGAGGAGGAGGATGCGGGAGAACAAACCTCTATCTGCAAACGTTTTGCCAAATCCATATCAGCTGATGCGCTCTCGCATGCTTTTTCCCTGACGATATTATATGGCAAGTTTGTTTGCTATTTGTTCTTAATGCTCATCCATGTACATAGCATTTTCTCCATAATATTCGATCGAGAATATGAAGACTTAAGCGAAGTTAAACTAACACCAGCTTTTGCACTTTTCTTTATTCTTTCCGCATTTTCACGGATAGTGTACAACGTACATTCACTGTGTTGCATCGACAATTTAATAGCTGCCATACTCTCACCACGCTCATAACGGGCCAACACTTGAAGTTTTACTTAAAGATTTATTGCCTTCTCGCTTTTTCGGGAGTAGAAGCACTTCCACAGTCTTTTCCAGGGGCGTCTACTGGCCATGATAGTACAGCATATAATCTGTAAAATAAAAAGCACTGGAAATACAAACCTTAACACAAACATAGTTAAAAAAAGCAACAAATCCACGCAGTATGCTGGGTAAAGACACTGAAACACATGGCAGCATGGTGGAAAAGTGCCACCGAGGCGATCGCTTATTTACTAAAATGAAAAAGAAATTTTTGAACTTTTTGCACGTGCGTTAGTCGTGTATTTTGCATTTTTTTGCTATAATTTTTTGGGTGTGCTATTCCAATTTCACGTATTTTAAAAATGCGTAAAAAGCGAGCGGAGTATATATATATATATATATATATATATATATATATATATATATATATATATATATATATATATATATATATATATATATATATATATATATATATATATATATATATATATATACACACACACACAGTGTTCCCCCCTTTTTGCGGGGGTTCGGTTCCGGGACCCGGCGCGAACCAGGAAAATCGCGGAGTAGGACCAGCCTATATGTACATAGATATTTAAATTTATTTTTAAGCTTACACCGTATAAACTGCATAAAGCCTCCCTGTACTGTTAACAAACCACCCTTTACTTCATAAATAACAGCATGCAAGCGTAAATTTCTATGACATACTCATGTACATAGGTATTTTACAATTATTTTTACGTTTACTGTATAAACCATCCCTGCATTGTTAAAAAACCACCCTTTACACTATAAATAACAGCATGCAACGTAAATTTATATGTACGTGATAGGTAAACTTACCTTATCTGTTATGGTTAACATTTTCCTTTGCCACTTAGGCTCACTACAAGAAGCCTTAGAAGATGAAGGATGCTTGGGAGGCATTGCAAAGGTTAAAATATACGAGTAAAAAAATCACAAGCAAAACATATTAATAATAATAAGCACAACGTGAATGGCGCACACGAGTGAGGCGAGACAATGGAAGATGGTGGAAGCCTTTGTCCGAAACGCTGATAGCGGTATCGTATTTTACATGTTGCAATACTGTTAGTATTTATGTTATTTACTATTTTTTACTGTTTTATTATTCCTAGGCTAAAAAATACGATTTTTTTTTTATCAATAAAATCATGAAACTACTCGAAATATAAATATATATGCTAGCTCACGTAGCTGTGACCCCAATACATTGTACGCTATCAAACACAAGCAAAACATTTAATAAGCACAACGTGAACAGCGCACAAGTGAGTTAGACTGAACAAGACTTTGTCCGAAATGCTGATAGCGGTATCGTATTTTACATGTTGCAATACTGTTAGTATTTATGTTTTTTACTATTTTTTTACTGTTTTATTATTCTTAGGCTAAGAAATGCATTTTTTTATCAATAAAATCATGAAACTACTGGAAATATAAATATATATGCTAGCTCACGTAGCTGCGACCCCAATACATTGTACGCTATCAGACACTATTTCGCATGATGCAATACTGTGAGTTATACTGTACGTACGTATATCATTCAGTTATTAGTACAATGTATATTAATTTAAAATTCATTTACTTATTTGATAATTGTACAAAATCTATTGTATTTATTCATTGTAATTTGGACCAAATATTCCTTTTGTAAAGATTATACTGTACTTTTTAAAAGAGGTGGTCAATAAACGTATCGATCTATCTATCTAAATTTATGTTTTTTACTATTTTTTACCGTTTTATTTTTCGTAGGCTGGGAAATAAACTTTTTTTTATCAATTAGATAAAGAAATATGTTTTTTCCAATAAAAAAAAATTAAAATACAGATTTTTTTTTTAATATTTTAATATTTTTGCATATACCCATAAAATAAAATAATAATTTATCAAAAAAAGAAACGCGATACAGTGAGAACGCAAACCAAGAAACGCGAATAACCGGGGGAACACTGTATATATACACAGACGCTCTCCTACTTACAAACAACCAAGCTATGAACATTCGCAGATGTGAACAAAAACCTACCATTATCTACCTATGCATTACTGTATGTATTACTGTACTGTATTATTACTGTAGTAAAATACATTACAGTGGAGCCTCGCCCTACTAACACCCCCATACGAACACAATTTACAAGCAAATTTTGCATCGCCCCCTCAACAACCCTCGAGTCCCAAACATGCATATACAATACATGCACATCCAGCCCAGCAACCGCGTAGTTGCTCTCAGTTCTGTATTGGTACCTACACTGTGTAGTTCATTCGCGCTGTTCTTAGTTTGTGTTCTTTCTTTGTAGTTTACCATTACTTTGCCTTTACTATAGGCTAGCCCTCATTATGGCTCCTAGGAAAGTGCATTAGTGACAGTGGCATTAAAAGGTATAAATCTATAAAAGTGGAAATGAAAAAAGAAACAATTTTAAACATGAAAACGATGTTCGAGTTTCTGATCTCGCCATGCAGTATATGTCGAAATTGACCAACTGTACTATTTTAAAAAAGAGGTCTTTAAGGCAACTGATGAGGCTAAAGGAGTGACTATATTAACAAAGAAAAGGTCACAGTTGATAGAAGAGGTAGAAAAGTAATTGTTGGTTTGGAGACATGAGGAACAGCCATGATTTAGTTGCGAACACTCCAAGTTAAAGTGGCACTAAAATTGACGAATTTAAAGCCAGTAGAGGCTGGCTTCAAATATTTCGTTGACGAACTGGGAGTCATAGTGTTGCTAGGCATGGAGAGGCGGGATGTTCGGACCAAAAGGCAGCAAATGCGTACATGCTACAATTTGCAAAATTCACAGAAAGTGAAGGTTACATTTTGCAAAAAGTTTTCAACTGTGATGAACCCGGACTATTTTGGAAAAAAAATACCTAAAAGGACCTTTATAACCCAAGAGGAGAAGGTGCTCCTGGTCACAAACCAGTGAAGGACAGGCTTACATTTTATTGTGTGCTAAAGCTAGTGGGGACTGCAAGATTAAGCCTCTTTTAGTCTACCACTCTGATAATAAGAGCGTTTTTAAGCACAATATCATGTTGAAGGCTAGACTTCCGGGATTGTGGAAGTGGAATCCAAAGGCTTGGGTCACGCGGCTTTTATTCATAGAGTGAGTTATTGAAGTGCTTGTGCCAACTGTGAAGAGATATTTTGAGGAGAGAGGGTTGACTCTCAGGTGTCTCATAATGGACAATGCTCCTGCCCATCCTCCAGGTTTGGAAGAAGACCTTGCTATACAATACGACTTCATGAAAGTCAAATTTCTGTCTCCCAACACCACTCCTCTCCTCCAGCCCACATATCACCAAGTGATTTATAATTTTAAGAAGCTCTATATGAAGGGTCTTTTTGCCAGGCGTTTCCAAGTCACCAACGACACAGATCTGACCTTTCATGAATCTGGAAAACCACTTTAACATCTTCCACTGCACTGGCTTCATTAACAAGAATTGAAAGCAGGTCTCATTCTGCAAGTTGAACTCTGCCTGGAGGAAACTTTGGTCAGGTTGTGTGGCTGATAAAGACTTCGAGAGCTTCAAGCAGGTGATAGCTATTCAAGTTATGAACAAAATTGTGCCCATGGGCAAAAGTTTGGGTTTGGACATCAATGAGGAGGATGGTGGAGGAGCTGCTGAAGGATTACAAATAAGAACTCAGCACCCAAGAATAATAGAGTTGCAACGTGAACAGGTGAA
>JAXCGZ010020310.1:0-5000 GCA_037179515.1 Halocaridina rubra
AGGATGTAAGGAAATACTTTTTCAGTGTAAGAGTAGTTGATAATTGGAATTGGCTAAGCGAGGAGGTAGTTAATGCTATCTCAATCCATAGTTTTAAGGACAGGTACGATAAGTATCACTAAGTCTAAAATGGAACCGATCAGGAGACGGGAAGATACGAGCTTTGGGCTCTTTCCCGTAAACACAATTAGGTAATCACAATTAGGTAATCACACACACACACACACACACACACACACACACACACACACACACACACACACACACACACACACACACACACACACACTCAGTGTCTGAATGGAGAAGAGTTAGTAGTGGAGTTCCACAGGGTTCAGTTTTAGGGCCACTTTTGTTCCTTGTATATGTATATGACCTACCACAGTCTGTAAATTCATTCATGAATATGTGTGCAGATGATGCAAAGATTGTGAAGAAAGTAGGAAACGAGAACAATGGTAGAGAACTTCAGGAATATCTAAAAAGTCTGCATGAGTGGTCAGAAAAGTGGCTAATGAAAGTCAGTGCTTCAATATGTAAGGTAATGAGAATGGGTACAAGTGCAAGAAGGTCCAAGCTTGACTACTCGGTGGCTGGAGTACAACTTCAAGAGACAGAAAATGAGAGAGATCTAGGAGTAAACATACTGATAGATTTGTCTCCAGAAATACATATAAATGGCATAGTTAGGGCAGCATATGCCTTCTTATCAAATATAAGGGTAGCCTTCAGGCACATGGACAAGGAAATGTTCAGAAATATTTATGTAACCTATGTGAGGCCAAAACTTGAATATGCAGCCCCCGTTTGGAATCCGCACTTGAAAAAGCACATAGCTAAGCTTGAAAAAGTTCAAAGACATGCCACGAAACTGGTGCCAGAAATACGCAATCTCAGTTATGATGAGAGGCTGAGGGAATTAGACTTACCATCACTCGAAGCTAGAAGATTGAGAGGGGATATGGTGACAGTCTTTAAATTCCTTCATGGTTATGATAGAATGGATAGGGATCGATATTTTGATATAGCTGGCTCTAGAATTAGAGGTCATAGTTTGAAGCTTCGTAAGAAAACTTCTTTGCTGGATGTAAGGAACTACTTTTTCAGTGTAAGAGTAGTTGATAATTGGAATTCGCTAAGCGAGGATAGTTAATGCTATCTCAGTCCATGGCTTTAAGGACAGGTATGATAAGTATCACTAAGTACCAAATGGAACCGATCAGGAGACGGGAAGATACGAGCTTTGGGCTCTTTCCCGTCAGCACAATTAGGTAATCACACTCACTCTCTCTCTCTCTCTCCACACACACACACACACACACACACACACACACACACACACACACACACACACACACACACACACACACACACACACACACACATACATATGCTATATGATGCCTATATAGAATGGGATTTTAATTATATGCGAAAGCAAAGCCACGAGTGAGGTTGGGAAGCTGTAATATGAATAATAGGCATTCAGAAGAATGTGTTCCTGTGGGGTTTGCTTATCCATTTAATAGCTTCAGTGGTGTAGTTAGTATCGCCTTGGCACAATAATTTTATATCTCATGTTCGAATCCTGACCACGGGCAAAATTTTTTCATTATATATATATATATATTTGTGTGTGTGTGTGTGTGTGTGTGTGTGTGTGTGTGTGTGTGTGTGTGTGTGTGTGTGTGTGTGTGTGTGGTCAATCCGAGAATGATATTCAACATGTTGAAAGCTTTGCATGCGTATCCAGCAAGAGATTACTGTACGCCCTTGCAGCACAATGGCTGTCATAAGTAATGAGATTAATGAAAGTTGCACTTCCAGTTTTATGCATAGGCTTTGGAAAGTATACGGCAAAGATTTTATGATATGCAAAGAAAAATGCATGCCACTTTTTTTGTTTTGTGTGTATATATATATATATATATATATATATATATATATATATATATATATATATATATATATATATATATATTGTAGTGAACTGTGTGGCTTCAATAAATATTTTCTTTGTCTAAGGAATAAAATAAAAGAGAGTCGTTAACGATTAAAACCTCAATTTATCAATTTGGGACTTCAATAATGCCCGGGTTCTGGGAAATGGATACTATTTAAAACAGCCTTTAATCTTAACTTACAGTAACTCTTTTGCATGGTCAAAATGTTAGCAAACTAATACCACAAACAGAGTCACTGAGTTATCTTATAACTTTCACATAACCAATGTACAAAATGTTCACAAAAGAGAAACAAAAATAAAACAAACAAATAGAGAAAAAATTCCACCTCACTGTCTGCAATAACGGTTTTGATGACATGCACTCAGCGTAAGGATTACATCTGCCAAAACAAGTCCTTCGCAAGAAGGCAACCGTCCTAGCCCTTGGTTGATAAGGGAGTCCGTGACGTAAAACCGGAACCGAACCGGAACCGAAACTTCAGATGTTAATAAATAATATGGTGGTTAATCCTGGCCAATTATTCGTATTTGCATTATACCTACTGCTGAAAGTCGGGCCAACAGCAACAACAACACACACAGAGGAGGATGTATCGCCCAGTTTACACCTAAAGAATGTTCTGAGGCGGCTTCCGTTTATATGAAAATCCAGGTGAGCCGCCTTCAAGCTGATGGACTAATTTTTTTTTGTTCAGGCCTCAAGGTGATGGGTTATTGTCTTTTTACCCTGCTTCAATATTTACATTTTAGAAAACTTCCATCAAACTATTCAATTTGACAATTATATAAAAATACAGTAAATGAATGCTGTAAGAGGAAGGGGTGGAGGGATGCCGGCACTATGGGAACATGCTAAAACACGTTGAAGTGTAGGCACCTCACTATATATATATATATATATATATATATATATATATATATATATATATATATATATATATATATATATATATATATATATATATATATATGATATGTGTGTGTGTGTGTGTGTGTGTGTGTGTGTGTGTGTGTGTGTGTGTATGTGTGCATATAAGTTTTTTTCTCAGCATCTATGTTTAACTTCTTAATTATGTGTTTGTTCATATTGTTACTTGACATAAATCTGTAATTGTGTAATTAAATGCTAATCACCTTCAAGAAAAGACACCATTTCAGGTTTTATGTCAATATGTTAAAATCATGCGTGTAAAAATTCCCTAAAATTATTGTCGCATATTTTATTTAGTAATCTATTATTATTATTATTATTATTATTATTATTATTAATATTATTATTATTATTATTATTATTATTATTATTATTATTATTATTATTATTATTATTTATTTTTTAATTATTATTATAATAATAATTATTATTAATATTGTTATTACTGTAATTATTACTATTATTATAGGCAGATATAGTTATGTAGATAAGTAAATAATTTATCATGTAGTACGTTGGCTCATGGCCACAGCCGCCCATTGTGATACTACAGCTGAAGAGTCTTTTGGACTTAAATAGGACTGTTCAGGACATTTCGATGTTAAGTCTTTCTTCAGTTGCGGTTCATTTTCAATGTCTACATCAATACCGAATAGTTTTGGATATTCGTTACACATCTCATATTATCCCTTCACATCTGGCAAGTCACAACATTCCCCATCTCTCTTTCTTTTTACTTTTTGTTTTCTTCGTGCCTAGGGCCGTTGAGGGCAGATTTTTTGTTTTGTTTGCCCTGGTGTCACAATCATGAAAAAGAAAAGAATCAAAGAGTGGTATATGTCGGTGAGTTATACCTAATACAAATAACATCAATGCATCCGCGTATGGATAACGTCTCCAAATAAATGCATAATTGTGGCTACGATTGTGTATATGTATATATGCAAGTATATATACGCACAAGTGTATATATATATATATATATATATATATATATATATATATATATATATATATATATATATATATATATATGCTTGTGTGCATGATCATGTAAATGTCTCTTTGTGTATATATGTTTTCTAGCTTTCGTTGAATATTACATTTTGTTGCTATGAGAACTGCTCCAGTGTGAGATAAAGTAATGACAGCGAACTCCTTAACTCCGTTGCTGTTTTCTGTAGCCTTATCGACGAGTCGCTCGCGCCCTTTCGTGTATATATATATATATATATATATATATATATATATATATATATATATATATATATATATATATATATATATATATTTCTCCGTCAACTTTTCTAACTTGTTCTGGATATTTTCTCAGTCGTAAGGGCGGTTTACACGGTCAAACGGTTCGTCGAACGCGGTTGGACAGACAAGTGTTTAAAGTGATGTTCGAACGTGTGAACGGGGTATTTGGTTGTCGAACACGTTTGTCGAACGTGTTCGACAACCAAATACCCAGTTCACACGTTCGAACATCACTGCAAACACTTGTCTGTCCAACCGCGTTCGACCAACCGTGTGACCGTGTAAACCGCCCTTTACGGCCGGGATGCCTGCTTAATATCTGCCCTCTCCATTGATCTGGACTTGGGACTGGCACCTAGTTCAGTAAGTTTGCTCTCCCCGTGGTAGAATTTATAAT
Source organism: Halocaridina rubra (assembly GCA_037179515.1). Lineage (NCBI taxonomy): Eukaryota > Metazoa > Arthropoda > Malacostraca > Decapoda > Atyidae > Halocaridina > Halocaridina rubra. The sequence continues at coordinate 4,555 of JAXCGZ010020310.1, forward strand.
AATAATACATACATACATATACCTTGGTTGTTTCCCCCTTTAATTGGGGGGTAGCCGACATCAAGAAAGGAAAACAAATAGGGGGATTACTTTGCTCTATGGGCAATGACGAGGGAGCTAGCGACCGTTCAGATGGCACTGCTGGAGTGCCACAGCCCATCCTCCCGGCTCTCCCACAACCTGTGTCGCTTCACAACTGCCAGCTCCTCCTACTGCCCCTACCACAGGGCTATCTCTGTAAGATGCAGCCCCGTGGTAACAGCAGATGCCCATCAGAGCCGCGTCACAACCGCTCGCCACTCATTCCTATTCCCAGCACGCTCGCTTGCTTCCCTCACATCCATCCTCCTATCATTCAGGGCTCTCCTTACTCCATCCATCCATCCAAACCTAGGCCTCCCTCTAGCATTTCTCCCATCAACTCTCGCATTCATAACCTTTTTCAG
>JAXCGZ010020310.1:7500-16133 GCA_037179515.1 Halocaridina rubra
AAGACTTCTGGTTGCCATACCAGAGGATCCAAGTTCGAAGCTGCCTCTGTCTATGGCGGGAGAGTTATATTTTCTATTCGTCATATGAAGATGTGGATCGGAATAGTAGTGGGGTCTGTCTTCTCTTGGCCCTTGTAATGCAGAAAAGATCTCAAAACACATCTAAAATGTCTGATAATGGGTGGATTATAAAGAGGTGAAAAAGAAGGCATTTCCCTGAATTAGAAATTAGCCAGTAAGTGTCATAATAACTAGTTGTGATAATCTCTGCTTGCACAACAGATACAATGCGTGTACCATTATGTAAGGATTTAGCTTACAAATATATGAGATATTCGGATGGATTCAGAGATAGTTCGTATATCTTCTCTTCACTGTACTCCATTCTTTAATTGATAAGGAGAGGATAGTGGCTCTCCCCATGTGACACAGCTATTGTCTACTCAGCAAGCGTCTACACCCTCTGATTGTGTGTTTTAATTTGATTGGAAATACAGCATAGGACATTTTCGAAAGATTTCATATTGTGGTTTGTAAAGGTTGTTACATATCCATTTACTAGGTTGGTATAAACGCAACGAATACTAATACAGAAAAGTATATTACATTAAGGTAAGCAACAGAGAACACATCATACCCTTAATATTTCAATATTTAGTGTGGAAACGTTGGGCGTCTCTCACAGCCTGCAATCTTGAGTGGTATTTAAATGGAAGCGCGACTCTATGTGATCAGTATCAAAGTCGAGATCCTCCAAATCATTTTGTAGATGTCCTACAAGCTTATCTTTTAAATGCCAATCAGCGTCAAGTTTTTGGATTATATTAGCCTCCTCTCTGTCTTTCAGGATTGCTCCATTTTGATCGGTGGGGTAGAGGTCCCTGTTACTCCAGGCCATGCAGTTAGATCGAAGAAAGCAATCACAGAGTCTTTAATCAGATTTTACCTCTCATTTGCTCTCGAAAGTATGGAACACTGTCGTACAGAAAACACTCATTAAGTCAAGACTCAGCACGTTTTTACACATCGTCAAGAATATTTTCGCGAAAGAAAGCTCCCGCTCTGCTCTTGGATACCCACAAAAGGCTCTTCACAGTGAAGCACAAAAATATTCTGATGGAACTTGGTGCCTAACATACTTTTTAGTATCATTCGGTGTCTTTAATCTCTTTCACACCATACCCAGGCCCTGTCATGCTGATACATAGGACTCCAAACGGTTCAGATGAAAAATTTATCGCTTGGGCAAAGGTGAAATAAGTCCTTCTCCATCCCCCATTGAGACAGGAAGTCACAAGAGCAAAAACTATTCTAAGCAGCTACAGTGGATTTCATAAACTGTACTATGCTGTATTGCTGATTCAAAGTTTTCCTTCGGTGCTCGTTGATCTCTTGCGCAATGTTTGCATTGCTTCATCACTTCCCACATGATTCTGTAATGATGTATTTGCTGTCTTGGGAGAGTTATTCTGGTGCACTGGAGCCAAAGGTTGTTTGGGCTTTGTCATATCACTGCTTCCAGTTGTCAGTTGCCCAGCGTTCACTTCGGCCTTTTTTTTTATTGGCGATCCGCATTTGAGTGTTGAAGATAACGTCAGCTTTCATATCCTTGCAGTAGGCATTTGAACGGATTCGGCCAGCAACACAAATAGCTTCAATAAGTCTAACTTTGAAAGCCATAGGGGCAGGTCAGTCAGCAAACTTTATCGGGACAATGAGGAACTAGTCTAGAAAATATCAGAAAAGCTTTCATTGCCTTTTGGTAGATAATTGCCTATAGATGTTGTTAACAACATGAATAGCTTCACTGTCTTTAACTTTGAAAGTCATAGGGGCAAGCCAGTCATCACTCTATATTTGGAAAATTATGAAAAATAAAGTAAGAAAATAAACTGACGATAAACAGCTTTTTGCTTATTCCTCTAGCAATAGAAAGTGTACCACCCTGTACCGAATTAATTTTCTTCGCACTGTCAGCACATGACTGAGAAAAAACTATGCTTCTGTCTGTAAGATACTACAAAGAAATATACATATTCATCTGCTTGATTAGTAAATGATGAAGTGCGTTATGACATATTTGTGTGGCACTGGGTTCGAATTTTAGGGTCAGATATATTTTTTAATATATATATATATATATATATATATATATATATATATATATATATATATATATATATATATATATATATATATATATATATATATATATATATATATATATATATATATATATATATATTAATGCTGTTTCTAAAATAAAGATATCATGAACAATATTTGTAAGAATTTTGATGTTTCTAAAACGTTAATAAATAATGAGCTAGAAAAGTATCTTTTATTTTGTGGGGGGGGGAATTATCCCATTTGTCGTCAGGTTACTTTCCTGATATCAACACCTGCTGCTTTCATTTAAATAAAAATGAAAGTATATTTTGCCAAAAAAGTCGCATATATATATATATATATATATATATATATATATATATATATATATATATATATATATATATATATATATATATATATATATATATGTTAGCCGTATTAGAAGTGTATTTGTTTCAATTATTAGATATATTTTTTAACCTAAAATAATAACAGTTGTCCGGTTTTTTTTTTTATAATAATCTCAGTATTAGTCATTATTGTTACATTGCTAATACTGCTGTTATTTCTGCTTTTAATTCTGCTACTATGTTAACTGAACACTGCCTTTTTATAGGTGCCTCAAATGTTGCTCTATGAGAATGTGAAGAGTCAAAACCTCTTCTGTTTCACCAAAAATCCCGATTATGAGCCCACCTTGGTCCTTGTCGAAAAAGTGGGATATTTTGTTTTTCTAATTGCATGGAAGATGTAACATGAAAATCAGTAGAGTGTCTCTCGCCTTCCAGCCCATGCAGACATTGCAAGCATTATGAGTAGACAAACAGAGCATTGGGGCATTTGTGGAGCAAGCTGGACTACGATTTTAGGTACAAAAAAAGGATGTATTAAACATATTTTTTTTTTAGTTCATAGGCGTCTTGACCCAACAAATACCTCCCTAATTGCGGTTGAAGGCGCCGGGATATCGTTGAAAAAGTTGCATAGGATTATTCCTCGGCACAAAACCTTTCTCTCCACGATCTGGTTAGAGGAGAGGTTCGCAGTACACCTTTCTACTGTGAAAGGACAGACAGAGGTCATGACAACCCCCCTTCTCTCTCTCTCTCTCTCTCTCTCTCTCTCTCTCTCTCTCTCTCTCTCTCTCTCTCTCTCTCTCTCTCTCTCTCTCTCTCTCTCTCTGCGATCGAACGACCGCACCTATACCACTAGCCGACGGTGACTCATTCAATCGTTATTTTGTTTGATATGAAAGAAGAAGAAGAAGAAGAAGAAGACCTAGCAATGGAAAACCTTGGAATTCCATGCAACGCCTCTTCTTGTGAAAACTATGGCCTTAAATGTCTGATGTAAAGTACCTACCGCCGCTTCTCGCCAGTACTGAGAGGATAGTATATTAGCGTAATACTCTGCCTGTCATTCGAAAATGTGAAAATATTAGCGTATTCCTATGTTGGCTTTATATATATATATATATATATATATATATATATATATATATATATATATATATATATATATATGAAGACGTAGATAAAAGAGGAAATAAAAAATACGAATGTACGTTATTTTGTACAGCAAATTATAGAAATTGATTGAGGATTAATAACTTTTTTTTTTTACATAAATGATGCGAGGTAGACCGGAAATAGATAATTTATGGGCTAGATAGATTTATTGACAAACAGGTAGGTAGAAAATCTATTACTTTTGTTATATGCCAATGTAATAATAATAATAATAATAATAATAATAATAATAATAATAATAATAATAATAATAATAATAATTTACTACAGTACAAGTTGGAGCGTACCCCCCAATCTTAAGGGCGGTTTACACGGTCAAACGGTTCGTCGAACGCGGTTTGACAGGCAAGTGTTTGAAGTGATGTTCCAACGTGTGAATGGGGTATTTGGTTGTCTAACACGTTCGACGAACGTGTTCGACAACCAAATACCCCGTTCACACGTTCGAACATCACTTCAAACACTTGTCTGTCGAACCGCGTTCGACGAACCTTTTGAGCGTGTAAACCCCCCTTTAGGGGTATAACAACAACAACACCCTGGTTGGCTCCTTCTGGAAAGGGAGGATCTCTTGGCACCTCGTCCATAAAACGCCATCTTACTCTTGAGTCATATGAAAATCCATCTCTAGAACGCTTAGAGATTGTCTGCTTAGAGCTAGTAGAAAACGCTTTGCATTGTCGTAGCTATTAGTATGTGGGTTAAAAATATGCTCTTCTTTATTAGCGTTTGGAACAAAATGCTTTCTTCTCTTTTTTCCATAATGCCTATAAAAATATCTAAATCCTGTATTTAATACGCATGCGTAAAACTTTGCTTTATAGAATAGAAGTAGCTTTTAAAATTCATTTTGGAAATCACAATTTTCTATCGAGTCTATTAGAAGAAAGGCCGTGAATTTTCCATATGGGCTATAAGAGATTTTCTGCATAGGCGGTATCTGTAATGCCTTCTCGTGGCTGAAAGATGGTTCTATCGTGCAAGAATGCGTGGGATAAGATCATCCTCTTCAGCATAAGGTGAAAGTTGTATTCTCTCCGGTCAAGGTTAAGTAAGTAGCATTTTTCTCCACATACCAACACCCAAATGGAGCAAAAATTGATGTACTAAAACCCTTCTAGCAATGCTCGCATTGGCGGCGGTGCAGCTCCAAGCTCTTCTAGCTGCTCCTCCCAATCCTTGCTCCAACTCTCTCAAATGAACACAAATAGATTAACAAGAATATTATCTTTATATATATATATATATATATATATATATATATATATATATATATATATATATATATATATATATATATATATATATATAATTACACACACACACCCACACACACACACACACACACACACACACACACACACACACACACACACACACACACACACACACACACACACACACACACATATATATATATATATATATATATATATATATATATATATATATATATATATATATATATATATATATATATACCTTGGCTGTTTCCCTTTTTAACTGGGGGGTAACCGACATCAAAAAGAGAAAACAATAAGGGGATTACTTTGCTCTATGGGCAATGACAAGGGGGCTAGCGACCGTTCAGATGGCACTGCTGGTGTCCCACAGCCCATCCTCCCGGCTCTTCCACAACCTGTGCCGCTTCACAACTGCCAACTCTCCTACTGCCCCTACCACAGGGCTACCTCTGTAAGATGCAGCCCCGTGGTAACAGCAGATGCCCATCAGAACTGCGTCACAATCGCTCGCCACTCATTCCTATTCCTAGCATGCTCGCTTGCTTCCCTCACATCCATCCTCCTATCATTCAGGGCTCTCCTTACTCCATCCATCCACCGAAACCTAGGCCTCCCTCTAGCATTTCTCCCATCAACTCTCGTATTCATCACCTTTTTCAGCAGTCTTTCATCATCCATCCTTTCTCCATGGCCAAACCATCTCAGAACATTCATATCTACTCTGGCTGCAATTTCTCTCCTCACACCCGTTCTCTCTCTCTCTCTCTCTCTCTCTCTCTCTCTCTCTCTCTCTCTCTCTCTCTCTCTCTCTCTCTCTCTCTCTCTCTCTCTCTCTCTCTCACACACACACACACACACACACACACACACACACACACACACACACACACACACACACACACACACACACACACACACACACACCACACACACACACACACACACACACACACACACACACACACACACACACACACACACACACACACACACACACACACACACACACACACACACACACATATATATATATATGAGACTGCCACTTATATCTTTATCAAAGTCCAAACCTTGAAAAAACTGTTCTATTTGATTGGTATTCCCATTTTGCATTCGGAGTTGATTGGGGCTGTCATGCGAATGGATGTTTCTGATAGAGCGACGCAGGAAAGCCTGAAGAAAAGAAAAATTAAATCAGTGTTATGGAAGAGGAGGCTTGATGAAAATAAGACAAATATGCATGATTGAATACAGGAGGAGAAATGGGGATTTTTATCTGTTATATGACACCTATGACAAGTATTTAGGTGTTCGGTGAGATTAGGTTAGATAAGTTAGTTTAAGGTTAGGCTGGGTAGCATTCTGGGCCCTTTTTGATCAGAATGCATACTGGGTGATTTAGAGCAATGACTGCATTGAATAGAAATGCATGACCAGAAGAGGTGGAAGGGGCTAGTGAAAAGTACTACCTCATATATATATATAAATATATATATATATATATATATATATATATATATATATATATATATATATATATATATATATATATATATATATATATATATATATATATATATATATAGATAGATAGATAGATAGATAGATATATAAACAAACGACTAATACAGTGCTGTTAAGAGAATTCTCCAATATAATTGTACCCCCCAGCAAGAGGGGGTATATTCGAAAAATAAACTCGCTTTTTGTATCCCATGCGATAAGAGATGTTATTACATAACTACTGTGAGAAATATATGACGATTTTATCAGTGTTAGAGGGTTTTGATATTTATTCTTATATTAGGAAGATATGTTAAGACAACACAAGTTTTTTTCACAGAGATATACATATCGATGAGTTTGGTATAAGAAAGCCAAATGATATTTAAAAATCTTAACAAATATAGATTCAGCTAATATCTGCTAAGACTATGTCAGTTAGAATGATTATTAACATATGCATAAATAACCTCATATATATATATATATATATATATATATATATATATATATATATATATATATATATATATATATATATATATATATATATATATATATATATATATATATATATATATATATATATATATATATATATATATGGACAGACTTATTTGAGTTGCTGGCTGTTTCGAGTGCTTTTAAAAACTTGGAATTACGATTCTTTGTGTGCCTATAATAGTGGTTCTTGCACAGTCACTTATATATACTTAGAACTAGTACTGATAACATTTAGTAACAAAGATACTACAACTACTACTAATAATAATAATAGAAAATTCTATATATGTAATAAGAGTGATAAAGTTTTGCTAATGATAATAACAACAACATTGATATAATTATGTTTGTAATGATAACAGCTTTGTTATTATTATTATTATTATTATTATTATTATTATTATTATTATTATTATTATTATTATTACTATTAATACTACTGTTGATACTGCTACTACTAAAATAATAATAATAATAATAATAATAATAATAATAATAATAATAATAATAATAGAAAGTACTGTATTTATAATAATAATGAGAGGAGTTGTGGTATTGTATGAAGAAGTCAGGAGTAGCTGAGAGGTATGTGAAGGTGGTGCAAGATATGTATGAGGACTGTGACAGCGGTGTAGTGTGCTGCAGGATTGAAGGACTGGTGAAGAGTGGGGGTGGGATTGCATCAAGGTTCGAGCCTAAGCCCTTTCTTGTGTGCAATAGTAATGGACAAGTTGACAGACGAGATCAGATACAAGTCATCGTGGACTATGATTTTTGAAGATGACATTGTAATATGTAGCGAGAGTAAGGAACAGGTTGAAGCGAGCTTGGAGAGGTGGAGGTAAGCACTGGAGAGGAGGGCAATGAAAGTCAGCAGGAGTAAGACCGATTACATGAGTGTGAATCAAAGGGAGGGAGGTGGCGTGGTGAGGTTGCAAAGCGTAATGGTGGCAAAGGTGGATGACTTTAAGTATTTTGGGTCATCTTTTCATAAGCATGGAAAAAGTGGTAGAGAGCCGAAGAAGCGTATGCAGGCAGGATAGAGTGGATGGAGAAGATTGACAGGAGCTATATGTGATTAAAGGGTACCTGTAAGAGAAAAGGGAAAGTTTATAAGACTAGTAAGTCCCGCTATGTTGTCCGGTTTAGAAACTGTCCCAGTCACAAAAAGACAGGAGACAGAGCTGGAGTGGCAGATTTGAAGTTTCTGTGATTTTCTTTAGCTGGGACAGGTATGGACAGGATAAAGTCTGAGTATGTTATAGGGACACCGCAGGTAGGGAGATTTGGGGACTTGGAGAAAAAGGCGAGTTGAGATGGTTTGGTCATCTTCTGAGGAGGGATGAGAAATATGTTGGGAAAAGGCTGCTGAGGATGGAGCTGCCAGTCAGAAGGGGGAGAGGTCGATAAAAAAGGAGACTCATGGTTGTGGTGAGGGAGGACATGAGAGTGTGTGTTGTGATAGAGGAGGACCGTAGGGAATAGGGTGTTACAACCCCAAACAAGCTTGTTACCCCTTTTCAACTACCAATACCGTGGCTCAACCAATCAGCGTTCATTTCACCTCGAACAGCCAATTATAATGAAGTTTCTGGCCTTACCATCGACCCTACTTCAGCTGACCGTCTTAGCCCCATTACCTCCCCACTGTCCGAGGCTTTAAATACCCGGTTAGGAAGACCGGCGAGAGAGTACAGTTTCAGTCCAGCGATCGTCACCACATACCAGGAGTATATTCCCC
>JAXCGZ010020311.1:5000-12500 GCA_037179515.1 Halocaridina rubra
TAATCTTTCTTATATGCATTCAGGCTTCTTTAAGACTCTCTCTCTCTCTCTCTCTCTCTCTCTCTCTCTCTCTCTCTCTCTCTCTCTCTCTCTCTCTCTCTCTCTCTCTCTCTCCCTCTCTCTCCCTCTCTCTCTCTCTCTCTCTCTCTCTCTCTCTCTCTCTCTCTCTCTCTCTCTCTCTCTCTCTCTCTCTCTCTCTCTCTCTCTCTCTTATTTTTTTAGAGGTTGCACAAAAGTTCATGTCAGTTTACCTAAATAGTTTTCTTATTTGCAACAGTCGGGGAAGAGTATCCTGATTGACACTTCCTGTAACGATCTTGTATTAAGGTTTGTCTATGTACCTTAAAGGGAATCATAACTTCATATTTACTTATTTGATGTCCTTAACCTTTGGGCAATGGTGTAAGTGAGAGAGTTTCCTGAAAGACATCCTATGATATATTCATAGAAGTTATATTAGTAGCCTGGAGATAATATGCAAAATTGTCATGAAGTGAGGAAATTCAGTGTTTTCATTTTGTCTCATACCTTCAATTCAGGGTAACAAATGTAAGTATTGTATGTTTATCAAAATTTGGCCAGGATATGATTTTACCTGCGACTTTATTTATGGAAAAACCTTGTATCTTCTTTATTGGCAGAACAATTTTCTATGCAGCATAGCATTGTTTCCATTGTTGCTGCCATGAGTTCTGTCAAACAGAAATTTGATGACAAAGATATATATATATATATATATATATATATATATATATATATATATATATATATATATATATATATATATATATATATATATATATATATATATATATATATATATATATATATATATATATATATATATATATATATATATATATATATATATATATATATATATATATATATATATATATATATATATATATATATATATATATATATATATATATATATATATATATATATATATATATATATATATATATATATATATATATATATATATATATATATATATATATATATATATATATATACATACATGCATACATACATACATACATACATGCATACATACATACATACATACATACATACATACATACATACATACATACATACATACATACATACATACATACATACATACATACATACATACATACATACATACATACATACATACATACATACATACATACATACATACATACATACATACATACATACATACATACATACATACATACATACATACATACATACATACATACATACATACATACATACATACATACATCATCATCATGCATGCATGCATGCATGCATGCATCATACATACATACATACATACATACATACATACATACATACATACATACATACATACATACATACATATATATATATATATATATATATATATATATATATATATATATATATATATATATATATATATATATATATATTAGCGACTTTGTTGTAACCTTCTTCATAGATTAACCTATCTAGACAATATTGGAACTATGAGTTATTTCCTTTAAAAGTTTCCTTTGTACAGATATGAAGACTTCAGATATTTGAAGGTCTACGCAATTGGATAAAATTAAGTATCTCTTTTCCTTAAAATATATTTTGTGAGAAGAAATCTTTCTAAGAATTTCCCTATTTGAGCTTAGTAAAGATTCCTAATGCAGGATTACAAGTACACTAATTAATGAAAGAGTCAAAATATGGATAAGAATTGTCTAATAATATTATATGAATGATTTATATATTATAACCATGTGGGTTCAAGTGGCATTCTCATTTCCTGCTGTTGCATTGACAAAAATGTAGTGAAATGGTGAAATAAAAATATTTTTTTTATAGAGTGCTGCTGATAAAGACATCACTCAACTACATATAGGATATTCCCTCTTAGGCTTGTCTTTGCAGTGCAGCATTTTATATTCTTTAATTTTAACAATATAGGATTTTCTGTGACGTATTTGAATTAAAACTATCAAAAGACTATTTTTTTTTTTAAGTGATGACTGTTGGGAGTAACCTAGCAAGCTTAATGTATTTCTTTCTGTTTATCACTACAGTGTACTACTGCTAGGACATTAGCAGTTCAAATAATAATGATGATGATAATTACAAAGATTAGAATAACTGTGATGATACCCATATCAATAATAATGATAATGAAAATAGCAACAACAATAATAATGATAATGTTAGCAACCATAGCAATAATAATGATAATGATAACAACCATTGAAATAATAATGATAATGATAACAACTATTACAATAATAATAATAATAATAATAATAATAATAATAATAATAATAATAATAATAATAATAATAATAATAATAGTAATAATAATAATAATAATAATAATAATAATAATAATAATAATAATAATAATAATAATAATAATAATAATAATAATAGTGTAAGTATAAATCTGCCTTGTAGAATAAAAGTAAATTCAACGAAAGCCATATATAAATATTAGGTATAGAATATATTTAGATTTTAAGAATTAAGTTTTGAAATTTCGAAAGCTACTATTCTCGTTTCTTCCCAAAAGTTTTTTGCTCCAAACTTTGATTATTCTTCTACGTATGTATGTTACTCTGTAAACTGGACTGGACTGCCTTGAGGCAGTAAAGGACGTCGATGGATTAAGTTTTGAAACTTGAACATTAATGGAACGAATGAACCCTTCTGGTCTACCCATCCTTCCTGTCTCTTTTTACTGTCTAAAACTGACTAAAGTCATAAAAGTGTCTATTTACTTTTCTGTAGTCGTATCTTTATATAATTTTTTTTAAATAACCTTTAATATATGATATATGTAAGGAATAAATACACAGAATTGTCTTCGTAGATATATGTAATGGCATTTAATTTCTTAAGCTTGCGACTTGTAATCATGCAGATAGTTTTCCCTGTTCTATATTTAATAGCCATTGAAGACTTAAAATGTCATGCATAAAAGACAATGAATATTATGAATATAAATGTGAAGGATAAAGAACTTGCAAAATGATATGTCAAGTATTTTACTCAAGGATAACATTTATATAGGAAGATCCATCCATCCATATACCAAAGCCATATTCCCCCTTATAAGGGGGGTGGCTGGGTCAAAGTAAATACTTTGGCTTTTTGTGGGAAGTAAATACAAAGGAGGGGATTCCCACTCCCCTCACTCCATCCCATTTAGTCGACTTTTAAGACACGCAGGGGAACACGGAGGATGTATTCTTACCCACTCCTTCAGGGGGATAAGGGAAGATAGTAGATGAATATGATGCAAGATCAGTTAATAAAAAGATGAAATGGTGAATTATCCAGAAATATTATATGGGGCTTCATATGTAATTGCAATAACGAGTAGTCCACATGGATCAAGCAGTAGCGTCCGCGACTTTGAGGCGTCAGGTCGAGGGTTCGCGCCCCGTCACGGTCTGAGGTTAACAAGGGCATGCACTCAGGGTAACGATTACATCTGCCAAAGCAAGTCCTTCGCAAGTAGGCAATCGTCCTAGCCCTTGGTAGAAAAGAGAATCTGTGACGTAAAACAGCAACATGTAATTGCAATAATGGTAGAAAAAAGATGTGCTATAATTACCTAAACCCTATTGTGTATGCTATTTGGTGTAAAAATATGGAATGTTTAGTGTGGGAAGAGAGATGAATTATACTACGAATATCATTATTCTCTCACAGCTGTTTAGGTTTGAAATTCTTTTATATGTGGCAATAAGTGTTAATATCATAAATGTAATGTTCTGGTTTTTTTTTACTCCCTTTTATACCAAGGGCTAGGACGGTTGCCCTCTAGCTGAGAACTTGTTTTGGCAGATGTAATCCTTATCATGATTGCATGCCCTTGCTAATCTCAGACCGTGACGGGGTGCGAACCCCCGACCTGACGCCTCAGAGTCCCGGACGTTACCGCTTGAGCCTACGGTGAATACATATCATAAATGTAATGAAAATAGAAAAACCTTTGCAACTGTGAACAGTTATAGTGTTTCCTTGTATATATTTTAGCATATAGCTATGCTACATAGTTATTGAGTAGGTCCCAAATATTGTAGGATCATTTGTATACTCCCTTACTTAATTAGTATTAAAAGTTATAAATGTAATTGGTCCACAAGGTACTCCCCGCCTGCCCACTCTCGCGTCTCGGTCAACCAATGTCACAGAGGGGACATCAGGATTTTAGATATGCTTAGGTGGGGCATGACCAAAAGTAGATTGGGAACCACTGTGCTGCACTCATCTATATTATCATATTTTACAGATGTGAAAACATAAATCACATTTTAACCCTTGACCGGAGCTTGACACCTAGGACACAAAATTACCGTGCCAAGGCGTTACCAACTATACCACTGAAATTCTAAAGAAGAAGCAAACCTTGCAATTAACTGCTGTACTAGGAATTAACGCATTTTCTCTGAATTCCTTTTTGTTCACATTAAAGCTTCTTCTAACCTCACTCATGGTTTCGCTTTTGCATTTCTATTCGAATCCCAGGCTTTTTAAGCATCAATGACAATCAAATAAACACACTAACATATGTGAAAACATGAATCATATTTAACCCCTTTTCGGGTCTCGAACCTAACACAAAATTACCGTACCAAGGCGCTACCAACTACACTACTGAAGGTCTAAAGAAGAAATAACCCTTACAGCATAGCAAGGCAGTTAGCAACCTCTTTACAGTTAACCGATAGCAGAATAATCGCACACATAAACAGGCTACAGGCTATAGTCACACCTAACCAGCAGCCTTCGTATAATATAACTTGAAAAAGAGAGAAATAAATATATTATTAATTTTCATTCGAAAATGGCAATCAATTGTCTTATGTATTATGTTATATAAGAACTTCCATCATTTGATCACTTTATGGGGTATATTATATTAATATGCCAGCTGAACAATTCCATAATGTCATTTGTTATACAAAGTTTCATCAAAGTAAAGCTATCACAGTTAAGAAGCTTGATCTATATAATCACCATTTCAAATATTCTTATTTGCTCTATAACTCTGAATAAATATAATAATTTGGAGAGCATTAAGTTATTGATCATAATCTATTATAAACAAATTGTTGCATTCTTTTGTTTTAGATATATTTGTAGGAAACTTTTATAGATTTTAATGTTTCCATTTTCTGAACAATTATTCATTGAGGATAAAACTGTTTCAAAAGAGGATCTGTATTTACGTAATCATCAAATTAAAAGTTATTTTATTTAATATGTTAGTTTGGATAATTAATTGCATTTGGTTAATAATTAATCATTTGAAATAAGCTATTATATTTGAGTTTAAAAATCCTTTTAATCCCAGTAAAGAATTAGCTTTATAGATATGTCATTTTGGATAATATGTAGTTTCACGGGCTGAATAATTAGATTTACATTAAATGATCATCGTTAATAGTTAACCATTATATATAAATAGCCGGAAAAAGTTATTCTTCCATTATATACCTTGAACCTATACGTAAGTTATTTATAACACCAATATTGATTTTTCTTTTTTTAAACCAACACAATATCGATAGTAACATAAACATTTAGTACAATATTTCTTTCAATTTCATATCTTCAACTGTGGATAAAAGTAATTATGTTATTGTTTACTGATTTCACAAATAGTTTTATGACATACCATTGACAAAAAAAAAAATCTTGTAATATTTGATACCCAATATTTGATACCCTGTCAGAAGCTTCTCATACAATTTTAGACTACAATAAATACAAGCTTTACCTATAATGAATGAGAAGAACTAGACAATTCTATATGTTCCATAAGTCACTGATCAACAACATTTTCCCATTAAGAAATTTCATGTCTGAAAGAAATAAAAGAGATACCATATATGGCCAGTAAAAATTATGGTCAGTGTTTCTGTTTGGGATATTCACGTTTCTTCAACGCATTTACTGTCGTCATACTATTTCAAAATAATTTTCCATTAGTGATCATAAATAGTGGTTCTTCTGCAATAACTGGCAAGTCATTTCCTCTCTTTCATTGAAAACGATTTATATAACCCTCTCCCTCTTACTCAGTATTATTTAACTTAAATTGAAAAGTGTGCATCCATACCTATTCATCGAGATAGTTCCTAAATACTGTACCCATTCAATTCTATGGCAGAAATATTGATTAAGACCAATTTGTTCACTACAATGTATAGTTTCTCTTTTACTTTTGATGTCGTTAAGTGAAAGGAAATAAGCCTAGGGTTTTGTCTTCTTCCGTAGCATTTTCCAGGCCAATGGAAAAAAAAAATCTTTTGTATCATATATCGTATGGCATATCTGAAATTCTTTCTAATCTCAAGAATGTGTGAAAAGGGAGAGATAGATATTTCTTCATATACAATTGTTACTTAGAGTATCGGTGAAATTTGTAGCTTTCATATACACTGATATATATTAAGAGCATTTAGTAGATGAAAATAAAAAGAAAAAAACGATTTTTTTTATTATGACCATATGCATTGACAATAACAGCTAAGTCGTCTGAATATGAAATGCATTTAAAAGATATATCTAGAAAATTAGGGTAGGAAATATAGTCGTAGTTTCTTGATAGAATTTTTTTCTATCTTAACTTCCTAGTAATTGATATTTCCTAAGGTGTTCCCAATATAAACTATGGAGAGCAAATTCAACACAAATTGATATGAATATTGATGCCTACTCTTTATATGACCTAAGGGAAAATTATTGCATATGTAGGCGCTATAGATAACTCACATATACGTGCACGCACGCACATGCACATACATACACATAGACACACATTCACGTTTTTATTAATAAAATTCACAATTGCATTAGATATTGGTTCTCAAAATATGTAATGTGTAGGAAATTCTATTATCATTAGTTATATTAATTTTTTAACTTAAAAGGATTTTCAGAAATTAGATATTTAAATCCCAGAGCTTTCATGCCATGTGATTAGATTAAAGTCAAGTAAAGCTGAAAAAGCTGAATAATAAAAGAAAAGATGCAGACATGTAAGAGAGATCACTGTGAATATAAATAATGCAAAACTCATTAATAGATAAACAGATAGATAGGTAATTCATCGACAGAAATGAAGTTGATAGAGTCAGGCAAGTGATATGTTGATGCGAATGAACCAACGTAATTAAAGGTAATGTAGGTTTTGTTACCCGAGATTGAACGAATCTGTCAAATCTACGTCACGGACTCCCTTTTCTATAAAGGACTAGGACAGTTGCCTTCTTGAGAAGGACTTGTTTTGGCAGATGTATTCATTACTCTGAGTGCATGCCCTTACTAACCTCAGACCGTGATAGGGCGCGAACCCTCGATCTGACGCCTCAAAGTCACGGACACTACCATTTGAGCCACGGTGACTACGTTAACCGAGATTGAGCACCAGTATAAAAAAATATAAGAGGTATGATAGACATGAGAGATTTGTCTATCTACCTA
>JAXCGZ010020311.1:15000-16090 GCA_037179515.1 Halocaridina rubra
ATTCATGTTTTCACATATGTAATGTGCTTATTTGATAATTTCATGGCCCGAATGAGATTGGGAATTGAATTAAATGCTAAAATGAAGCCACGAGTGAGGTTGGGGAATCTGTAATATGAACATAGTGGCATTCAGTTAGAATGCGTTCATTCCTAAGTATAGCAGATATAAGCTATAAGGTTGGGTTCCTTTTAACCTTCTGTGGTGTAGTGGTAGCGCCTTGACTTAGTAATCATAAGTCCTAGGTTCGAGTCCCGGTCGGGGTAAAAAATGATTCATGTTTTCACATATGTAATGTGCTTATTTGATAATTTCATGGCCCGAATGAGATTGGGAATTGAATTAAATGCTAAAATGAAGCCACGAGTGAGGTTGGGGAATCTGTAATATGAACATAGTGGCATTCAGTTAGAATGCGTTCATTCCTAAGTATAGCAGATATAAGCTATAAGGTTGGGTTCCTTTTAACCTTCTGTGGTGTAGTGGTAGCGCCTTGACTTAGTAATCATAAGTCCTAGGTTCGAGTCCCGGTCGGGGTAAAAAATGATTCATGTTTTCACATATGTAATGTGCTTATTTGATATATATATATATATATATATATATATATATATATATATATATATATATATATATATATATATATATATATATATATATATATATATATATATATATATATATATATATATATATATACACATATATACATATATAATATATATAGTCTTAAAATCGGTGTCAATACAAGAAAAATTAATCTGAATATAAATTTTTGTTTTAGCCATTAGAGAAGCTAGCAATTAATATTAGGGCCATTTAATGGAAAAACAATATCCCCCATATACGAATTTTGCTAAAACTGAGATAATTAAACAATGCAGCAAATATATGTTGGACAGAACCAAAAGAATTTTAATAGGATGTTGGCAATTATTCTGCTTTAATTTGCAACCATTAAAAATGATTGTAAAAATATTCCACGTATTTTTGGTATTCTTAATATATATATTATATAACAGAAGATGTGGTGTATGGCTCTCACCTGGGAAGTCCCGAATTTTATTCTCTAAAATTTTTAGAGTTAGAA
>JAXCGZ010020312.1:0-2500 GCA_037179515.1 Halocaridina rubra
TATATATATATATATATATATATATATATATATATATATATATATATATATATATATATATATATATATATATATATATATATATATATATATATATTTTTTTTTTTTTTTCCTGAATGCGAGGATATGCTCTTCTCTCACATGTTGTAAAATGGATATTACCTGTCTTCAGACTCAGCTGGCCATGGATCCTCTTAAATCTCTTAAGAATCACACTTACGCTAAAGGGATATTAGTGACAATCTATTTATTAATAGAGTATTAATACCTTTGTCATTTTCATGTAATGATAATAATAAGAGTAATTCTTATAATAAAAATAATGATAATAATAAGAGTAATTCTTATAATAAAAATAATGATAATAATAATAATAATAATAATAATAATAATAATAATAATAATAATAATAATAATAATAATAATAATAATAATAATAATAATAATAATAATAATAATAATAATAATAATAATAATAATAATAATAATAATAATAATAATAATAATAATAATAATAATAATAATAATAATTATAATATCTCTTCATGTAAAGAAATAAGCACTACATTTGGGAGGGATTTGCAAAGAAAAGTTATTCCCAGTCATCTATATCCACCTCAGTTTGTCCATTCTTAGGGGACGCAGGGGATCACGGAGGAGGTGTTTCCCCACTCCTTCGGTTGCTAACCATTAAGCAGTAACAGTTGATACACTTCATAAAAAGAAGTACAGAGACGAATACTATATTGTGTTTTGGATTAATTGTTGTCCATACTTTTTACTCAAATAATAATAATAATGATAATATATATATATATATATATATATATATATATATATATATATATATATATATATATATATATATATATATATATATATATATATATATATATATATATATATATATATATATATATATATATATATATGCATATATACATATATATATATATATATATATATATATATATATATATATATATATATATATATATATATATATATATATATATATATATATATATATATATATATATATATATATATATATATATATATATATATATATATATATATATATATATATATATATATATATATATATATATATATATATATATATATATATATATATATATATATATATATATATATATATATATATATATATATATATAGATATATATATATATATATATATATATATATATATATATATATATATATATATATATATATATATATATATATATATATATATATATATATATATATATATATATATATATATATATATATATATATATATATATATATATATATATATATATATATATATATATATATATATATATATATATATATATATATATATATATATATATATATATATATATATATATATATATATATATATTGTGCAGACAACTTGTTCAATCTAGAAAGAACTTGCTCCTTAACTAATATGGTAGGAGAATAGCATTCTCCACATACTTCGACCATGAATCAAATATTAATTGACATAACGGTAGAATATTTCCTTAGAAAAAGGATATTTTATTACGAAAGTTATGGTTTCCGGTGTTGTCTGGCCAAAGATGAGTAAGTGAAATGAGTATATTTTTCCCTGGCAAATGAAGAGCCTAAATATACAATGTTGGAGGACTTTAAACTTCAGGCACATCAAGAGAAAAACACTTTAAAACTTCACATTTTTGTTTTGTTTACAGAGTTCTCTTCTTTTTTTAAACTTTAGTAAGTTCATGTATATGTGTTGGTTTCATATCTAAAGATTTACTTATTCTTTTGGCAAAAGCATGACATTTTGGGTAGGATTTTATCTTTAATATTCAGTGCAGTTGTAAAATGTCTTTTCTTAGATTTGATTCCTAATATGTACCTTTGTTATTTAATTATGTATTTACAGTTTTATTTCTTATTTATTTATCTGATTGTTAATTCCTTCCTTTGCTTACTTATTTATATGTGTTGATCGCATATTCTTAGAATAAGTTTCAAACTTAAAACGCAGGAATTTGCTGTTTTACTTTAGGAGATTTTGGCAAACTTCCTAAATTATATAATTAATTTTGTGATGGCGTTATCTCCTTTCCTCGGGCTTTTAGAGTAAAGAAGATAAAAAGAAAATTTTATAGCGTAAATTTACTATTACCTTATCTTAAAATGTACCATCCCTATTATCATATCTTCTCCATTATCATTATGATTATCATCATCATCTATCATCATCATCATCCACCACTTTCCCAGGCGTTGATTATCATAATTGAAGTTTAGGGGCCATCATTATCAGCTTTTACATAACTTTGATGGGGTTCTTTATAGCTATAGAGGAAGATGAAGACAAAATTACATCAGTGTTAAAAGCTCTCACAGGCGAATAATACCCCTGATGTTATAGTCACTGACGATATTGCCGTAAATGTGATTAGAAGTTCATATTTTCCAATGGAAAATACTATCCACTTGATAGGTA
>JAXCGZ010020312.1:10000-16063 GCA_037179515.1 Halocaridina rubra
ATGTAAAGAAGAAGTGAAGAAGGGAATACTGAGGGACAATGTTATATCTTGGAAGGCTTAAAGTAAAGGAGTAAAACATCCTCGCATATTTAAGTTATATATAAAAGGAAAAAGGTGCCATGATCCACCAGATTACCATAGACTGCCATGGCAACTTGACTGGAACCTGGTTGTTTTAAAACAAGCCGTAAATTCTGAAAAAATCATTGGATGGGTTTCTCTTCCTGCTGATTTGTACATCAAAGAATGGTTGTCTGCCATGAAGTGTTTTAAGGTTAGGTAGCATCTCTGTATGCCGGGTTGGTGACAATCAGATTTGTGCCTGAGACATAGTCATCATGATGTTTCTCGTTCATCCTTGGGCATATTCACTTATGGGCCCGATTTCTTAAACAGTGTAAACCTCGGCTGCCATATTGTTAGTTAGCTAGACATACACAAATGGATTTCCTAAACTCATCTGACACGGTTCTGTGTATGGCTAGGATCCCCCCATGGCATCCTAGCCATACACAGAACCGCGTCAGATGCGTTTATGAAATCCAATTTGTGTGTCTAGCTAACTAACAATATGGTATCGTAGGTTTACACTGTTTAAGAAATCTGGCCATAATACGAGTCACCCTTTTTATTTTATTGGGCACCATATTACGGTTGTTATTATCCACTTGTGAAATGGCCTTTTCTTCTGAGTGCTCGATATTATTGTTTATCATAATGTTGGATGTTCTGCCTCAAGCATTAGAGAATAGGAGTCTCTCTATCTGTAGTGTCTACTTTGTTTTCCTTCCAACTACCATACCTGTAAATTTAAGATATAACTGGAGCTCCCTCGTTTAAAGTCCATTACTAAATATTATAAAATGATCTTGAAATTGACCTAGGTACATGGGGCTTTAACTGTTTAGTCATTCTCTCTCTCTCTCTCTCTCTCTCTCTCTCTCTCTCTCTCTCTCTCTCTCTCTCTCTCTCTCTCTCTCTCTCTCTCTCTCTCTCTCTCTCTCTCTCTCTCTCTCTCTCTCTCTCTCTCTACACACACACACACACACACTCACTCACACACTAATATTCATGGACACATACATTGACACTTTTATTATAAGGTCTCCCTCAGAGGAGTAAAATTCATGGCTAGAAAACACTGAACCACTTGACAGATTAGAAGCAAAACTTGGATGCGAGCATATTTTGTGATAGCCTTCAGTAAAATATTGCAATCGTTCTGAGATTTGTACTTCCACTAAATTTTCAGCCCCTTCTTTGAAAATACTTGGGATACTTTCAACATAATTTTGGACATTTGTGGGAAGCGGAAGCCATAACAACACTTGCAATCGAATCCGTCTATAACTTTGCCTTTCAAAGGTTAACTGCATAAACCTCCTTCTGTATTATTTCACTTTACAGCTATGTGTTGTGTTCCTGGAAAAGAACTCCTAGCTTAATTTTATGACCACAGTTTGAAATATTCTATAATTTCTCTTTAATTCATAATTAAGTTGTTTTTCATATTGTCATAATATTTTCTCAGAATTAATGGGTTCATCTGCAATAATTGTGAACGCATCATTTTCACTTTTATGCAAGCAAACATATTCAGACAGAACTAGCTTTGTAATGCTATCCATGCCATGACATAAAACTGACATTGCTTATCAAGTAAATGCTTCTCTGATCATTAATTTTCGTTTACCCTCAGTAAAAATATTGCAAGTGCTCGTATAAATGGATATCCAATGGCCGTAAATTTTAGACATTTAATAGACTGTAAAGCACTATTACTGCGTATTTATTTTGAAAAGAAAAATAATGTTTTGCATCCTAGCTATCACAATCTCCAGAATTAAAAGGAAGGTTAGAAATTATGCATGTCTTGAACTTACATAAAATCTTAATCTGACAAGTCGCAATACTTCCCATCTATGTTTCTCTTTATGTTTTCTTCGTGCCCTGACCTGATTAGGGTAGATTTTTGTTTTGCTCCGTCCTGGTGTCACAATCATAAAAAAAAACTCTGTACATTTACATTATTGCGAATATTAGCAATTAATCTTTTTTATTTGGACATGGTATTCCTGTAAAAGATATAAAAAATAATCCTGACACTTTTGCATTTTTGTTACATATATCTCTACGTCTGTTTACCTAAGAAAAAAATGACGTCAATTCGTATAGTTTAATAGTTATTCTAAGCACACACATACACACCCTCTCTCTATCACACACACACACACACTCTTTCTCTCTCTCTCTCTCTCACACACACACACACACACAATCACAATTAGGTAATCACACACACACACACATACTTGGCACAAGAGGAAGAGAGACAAGAACTAGAAAAACGAATAAAAAAGCTGGAAGGGAAAAGAAAGAACTAGAGGTCAGAAAGTCTAAATAAGAAGATAACAACAAACATTGAGTGACAGACTAAACAAATTAAAGTTCTCTGCTCTCTTTTGAGGGTGACGAGATTGCAGCTTGGAATGACCAGATAAAGGAAAACTTCGAGCAGCTTAGAAGAAATTTTCAGGAGCTGAATACGGAACATGATTGCATTACACGGTCCTTTGCAGAAGACGAGATGAAAAATGTGGCAGTAAAGAGACAGTGAAGGAGATGATACTAGAAAAATGTAAATACTGTTGACTACAAAGAAACAGCAATAGGAAAAATGAAAGATGTCACTGAATGGGCTAACCCACTGATCAAATAGACACTTAATTAGAAGAAGTCAGTGATAATCTCAGACATAAGTAAATGCCAGGAGTCAACTTGGCTGCAGAAACTTGAACATAATAGACCTGATAACGAATCTTGGAGTAGTATGTGGTCCAGAGAATATTGTAAAATATTCACCGAATTGGTAAATATTCTAGGGAGGGAAAGGCAAGAATAATGAAAGTAGCCTTTGAGGAAGGAGACTGTATTCATTAGAACACATAGTGCACAGGAAGAGATGGAAAGGCTCAAATGTTTGTTGCAAGGAACTGAAAGGTTAAATGAGGGAAGTAATGAAGAGTCTAAGAAAATTAGTTTTTTATGTTTTTTCAGAAAAAGGGGCGATAAAGAGAATAATGTAGGAAATCAGGGGATACAGGCTAATTAAGGGTGTGGTGCACTAACACTGATGAGGTAACTGGTAAGGCAGTAGAGTTAAAGGATAGAATTCACAACAGTATGGCAGATATAGTAGTAGTTTCAGAGATCTAAGTTAAATGAGGCCATAAACTTTGTCACATGTTCTTAAGGGCTTCAGAATATTATGGGTAGAAAGCTCTGAAAGGACTGGTGGAGGGATAGCAGTGCTTATAAGTGAAAGGTTTCAGGTTGAAGAAATAAACTTTGCTATAGAAAGTTAGTTCAAGGAAATTATTGTTGATTACACAGATACTGGTTCAGAAAGCATTATAATATCTGTCGTATATAGCCCACCAAGGCACGAACAAAGGCTAGAGCTTTATGAGGAAAGTCATATAGGTACTATCGAATTTATAAACTCATTTGTTGAAACTAGCATGAAAAAGAAAAGTGTAGGATTTCAATTATGGGAGATTTTAATCATAGAGAGATAGATTAGCTTAAACTTGACCAACACAGTGGGGAGGTTTCTTTTGGGGCAAGATTCTTAGATTGTGTACAAGGATATTTTTTACAGCAACATGTACTTGAAACAGCGAGGCCAAGGGTGGGGATAAGATATCACTGCTAGATCTGGTATTCACAGATAATGAGTTGGATATTGGCAAAATTATGTTTGAGCCACCAGTTGGAAAAAGTGACCACTGTGTGTTGTTGATGGGGTTGTCATCGAAGACGCTCTACCTGAAAGAAGGAGCAGTGAAAAGGACACGAGGAGGAACTATCCAAAAGGAGATTACTACAAACTTAATTATCACTTTGCAATTACTGACTGGATGACCTTATTTAACAACATTTTTTACAAGAAATGTACGAACTCATTTGTGAGGAATATGGGTAGATAGTCACTTGTTGCATACCTACCACCAAACTAGGAGTTATTCATGCCAGAGAGAAATGGTTCAATAATGAGGGTAATAAATATTAAGGAGTGGGGATGACAAATGCTGGAAGAGGCAAAGGGGAGAAAAAATATAAATATACCTGGCAAATTTATAAACAAGCAAAACATGATTACCTAAGTAAAAGAAGAGAAGCAGAGAGATATTATGAGGGGATATTACCAGGAAAGGCTAAAGAACATCCCAAGCTTTTCCACAGATTTGTCAGAGGAATATTGAAGGTCTAAGAAGAGGTTTTATAGTAAAGGATGGTACATGGAAGCACTACTGGGACAGATGAAGAATGCTACGAAGAATTAAACAAACAATATCAATCAGTATTTATAGCAGAAAATACCCCCACCCCCTCAGAATGTCAGAGGTAAGATATCATATGCCGGTATTAGAAAACATCATCTTTTCAACTACAGAGGTATGCAAAGCGTTGATGGAGTTACAGGTCCTGATGACATATCTCCTTATGTACTAAGAATGCAAAAAACTAATATCGATAGCACTATGCATCGTATCTGAAAAGACTCTGGAATCTGGGGAGATTCCAAGGAGCTGGAAACAAGTGAACGTGGTACCTATCATCAAAAAGGGAAGGAAAGGTACAGCTCTAAACAATAAGCTTGTTTCCGTGACCAGCATAGTTTGCAAAGTTATGGAGAAACTACTAAGAAAACGCATCTCTCTTCACATGGAATCTTTCAACTTTTTGTGACACAACATGGCTTCAGAGAAGGCAAATCAGCAGGAACAAACTTACAAGAAATTTACGATGAGGTAAGCCAGATCTTACAAGAAAGAAGGGATTAATTGGAATCCATACTCTTAGATTTTCAGAAGGTATTTGACACGGTCTCACATGATAGACTTATTAAGAAATTGTAAATAATAGCAAAAACAAATATGGAAATGTCTTGGAATAAATAAAACCTACTCGTAAGGAAGGGAGCAAATGCTTAGAGAAAGACACTCAGTGTCTGACAGGAGGACGCTAAATAGTGGGATACCACAGGTCCACTTTTGTTCCTTGTATATGTAAAGGACCCTGAGTCTGTAAATTCATTCTTGAATTGTTTGCAGTTGATGTATAGATTGTGAGAAAGTAACAGACTAGAACAATGGTACAGAACTTCAGGTAGACCAAAATAATCTGCAAGAGTGTCAGAAAAGTGGCTAATGAAATTCAGTACCTCAAAATGCAAGCTGATGAGAATGGGTACAAGTATGAGAAGGTCCAGGCTTGGTTACTGAATAGCAGGTTCAGAACTTCAAGAGACAGAGAATGAGAGAGATCTAGGTGTAAAAATATTTGCATATTTGTCTCCGGAAATGCATATAAATGGCATAGTAAGGACTGCATATGCATTCTTAGCAAATGTAAGGGTAGCTTTCAGGCACATGAACGAGGAAATGCTCAGAAATATTAATGCAACTTATTTAAGGCCAAAATTTCAAGATGCAGAACCCATTTTGAAGCCGCATTTTAAAAAGCGTATAAATAAGCTGGGCATGCTATGAAACTGGTGCCAGAAATGCGCAATATCAGTTATGAGGAGAGGCTGGGGGAATGAAACTTACCATCACTCGAAGCTAGAGGAATAATGGGGGATATGGTGACGGTTTCTAAATTCCTTCATGGTTTTGACTGAGTGGATAGGGATCGATATTATAATATGGCTGGCTCTAGAACCAGAGGTCATAGTTTGAAGCTTCGTAAAAAAAAACTTCTTTGCAGGATGTAAGGAAGTACTTTTTTAGTGTACGAAAAGGTGATTATTGGAATTCGCTAAGTCAGTTTGTAGTTAATGCTAACTCAGTTCAATATATTAATGACAAAAAAAGTATCATTGAGTATTAAAATAGAACCGACCAGGAGATGGGGAGTTACGTGCATAGGGAGCAACCCGTAAGCACAATTAGGTTAAAATAATTAGACAAATAGGTAATTACACACACATCTACACACACACACACACGCACGCACATCTAAATGAAAAGGAATCATTGATATATATATATATATATA
>JAXCGZ010020313.1:0-16031 GCA_037179515.1 Halocaridina rubra
GTAGTGATATACTTGATTTTGCAGCATTTTCCTCAGGAGAATCGGATGACTGCTTCTTTGGAGCAGAGCAAGAGGACTCTTCATTTGTGCTGTTTCTAACACTTTTACTCTTAGATACTATGGAAGTTTCAGAAACAGCTTCAACAATTTCGTCTCTAGGAGTAATTTTATTTTCTCCAGAGAATCTACTGGACTCTTTAACAATTGCCATTGACGATGTGTTTGTATCTGCCTCACTCAGCCTCTTCTCAGGGAGGTCTCTGTTATCTCCTGGAGTCTTAATCCCCTGAGAAGATACATCATTAGCTTGAATATCACCATCCTCTGGGGTAGAGGGTTTCTCTTCATAAACTTTGACTGGAATTTGAACAACTGGAATGGTAACTACCTCTGAATCTTTAGCTTTCTGGGTATCGTTCACATGTGAGGACTTCTTTCTCGAATCTTCAGTGTCTGAATCATTAGTGAGACGTTTTTCAGAATTCTTACATAATTTCTTATCACCTAAATTCGAAGAGTTACTTGATGACCCATCCGGATTCCCAGAGCTGGGCTTCGTCTCCACAGCCTCTAAAGATGGCTTTGAAGTTGCATTTTCAGACTCTGCAGATGGTTCTTTTGATAATTTTCTTAACTGCATCTTATCTTCAAGTTCTGCTGGGAGAGAGAGGTGTTCCCCAGTGTCATTTCCACCTTTTTCTTTTATAGAAGATGGCTTATTCTCTTCTTTGGGGGAACATAATGTATCTTCTTTTATGTTTGACATTCCCGCTACGGCAGAGCTTCCCTGAGTATCGTTCTCAACTCTCTTCTTTCTTTGTGTTGTCAGTTCGTCTGAAGAAAGTAATAACTTCTTTTTAACCTTTTCCTCTTTTTCCTGATCTTTCACTGAAGTTCTTGATTCTGTTTCAGGACTCGCAGCGGCGTTGTCATTATGATTACAACTCAAACGCCTGGCACTCACAGGAGTGGTGCTATTTGCACAGTCCGATGCTTCAGCACTCATACAAGACGTTCCAGATGTCTTTTTTCTCAGTCGTTTAGATAATGGAACTTCTTCTGAAGTGCAAGGGGACTGGCTGAGATTGGATGGTGAAACTGAATCTGGTGATACGCTGCATTCCTTACTTGGTGGTGCTAAAATCACAAAGAAAAAACTTACATCAATAAAAAAAAATGACATCACAAAATTCTACAAGAAAGGTATATGTCCATTAACATATATGTACAATCAGCAACAAGCTTCAACAAAACTCGGAAGTCAAGACCTAATATACATAAGAGTAATAAATGCCATCTTTAATGTATGAATACAGATACAAAAACAATAACAATGCTTTTATTTACATCACAAATTTTTTCAAGCTGTAAAAATCAAATTGTTGGTGTTCAGGGATCTGGCTTTCAAAACAAAAGTGAGCCCTCAAACACTTCATTACAAGAAAGGAAATTACTGTACTTCAAAATATTAATTTCAACATGACAAAATATCCCTATTAAAACCAGCAATATGTCCGCAACAGAACGTAAAAAACTAGGCAACTGGGTTTCATCATACCCAGCCCAACAGCATCTTTTCTATTGATTGTTATGGGGGGAGGGTTAAAAAGAATCAGTACCACGGAGGACTGAATGGCCAGCTCTCACTTCCATGTTATTTTTCAGCCACCTCTTAAAATCTATATACAAAAGCCATAATCCCCCTTATGAGGGTGTGTGGCTGAGTCAAAGCTTAAAAACTTGACTCCTTTTGGGAGGAAAATACAAAATAGGAGATTCACAGTCCCCATGCTCTGCCCCATTTAGTCAACTTTTACGAAATGCATAACATCACGCAGAAGGTAATCATACTCTCTACCCCACAATTATAGATAATGTATGAATAGTAAAACAAACATAACAACAGCTCAGAGCATCACTTAACCTCAGAAAGGAAAATGTTACGTACTTTTATTGCCAACTTGAACGACTTTTTTCACAAGTATCTTTTTCCCGTCAACACGTTGTCTGAGTAACCTGACCGATCTAGGTAACTTTGTCACGGGGCTCCAACCAGTTTCTTTGGAATCGCTGGAATTGCTACCAGACTTATCAGCTTCTGGAATCTTCTCCTCCAGGACTTTGTCAGTGACGGGACTGCTCTTCGGCTCAACCTGACTACGGGTTATTCTTTGCAATTTTGAAGTGTCAGGGTATATAACGGAGCCACCAACCCTACAAATAAGAAAGGTGAAACTTATAAACGAAAAAATAAAAACACTACAGGCTACACACACGAAGGAAATATAAATAAAAAACTGTAAGTATATGAGACAGAATACAGGTTTTTATGAATTTGGGTAATATATAAATAACTGCATATACATAATTAATGGTCTCTGAAAGACCTTTTACTGTACTTAAAACTTTATGCAAGTGTTTCAGAGCTTAGATTTCATAAGCAAATCAGTCTTTCTTCCCTTCTAAGACTATATACCTCACATAAATATCTAAAAATCTTAATTCATATTTCCAAAAAGAATATTATTTCTAATTATAGGATTCAATTTCAAATATACAAACTAACATAATTCTAATATGATGCCTTTTTTGTTCAATCTGCTGAATTGGCACAGTGGCAACAACTGCAACAACAAAAAATAAAAAAGGGTCTCAACACATCCCTCTCCCATTCTGTAGGAAAGAAAAAAAAATAGCTCTGACGAGGCACAACAGATACTGTGTGGAATCCTTTCCTTCAGCAACACCAGGGATATAATGTTTTTTAACGCATTATTTATCCTAACATATATATCAACAACCATATAAGCCACCAACACAACATACGCTCCCTGAAAGCTAGGTGGAAAAGCACAAGATCGGCAGTGGCCTTCCATAGGGATTCAGGGGTGTTTGATGAGGCAGCTTAAGGAACGACAACAACTGTATATTTTCACCTCTGAAGTATCCTAGATAACTTCTGCTTGGGTCGTATCGACGACAACTTAGCGACCTTCGCTTTCTTACGTGCCATCGCGGTGGTGGCGGATAAACGATACTTGTGCAAAAGACGCCCTGAGCGAGTGGCAATCACAGAGCCATGTGTACTGGATGGTTCTGCATTCTGCTTGTCAATTTGGCACAGTGACAAATCTCTCCTTTCTGAAAAGTGAGAAGAAAAAATAAAAATATATAAATAAATAGTCAATACAGATAAAAAGTCGGAGAAGGATTCAGTTTTCTTTGAATGTCTTATCTAAAGCCAACAGCATTGGTAGAGTAAAAGAACACATCACTATATTACCAATTCACTGAGATCTTCATCAGGATACTTCCCTATATTCAATTAACTACAACATTATAAGAAAAAGTAGGGCCTCAATATCGATACACTATTACAAAAATGAATAATAAAAGTAAATAAAGAAAAAGCATGTGAAAGCTATAATGACAACAAATTCAACATATGTAACGAGTCATTATAAAATCAAAGAAATGCAAATGTGTTGCAGCCCTAAATATAAAAATGTTATCCGTAAGGACAAGGACAAAGAGTTATACATTACAATATCAAGAAAAATCTATAAACTAATCCTATCACATATATAACTTACTAGTTTAAGAACTAAGAAGGTTATATTTAAATAATTTACAGCATAATTTACTCACAAAAGGACCAACAAATTCTGTCATACATTGAAATACAAAGAAAAATTTCTGAAGAATGGTCTACATTACCTCTTAATCTAAGTGATTTGCTAGATCTAAGGAGAATAGCTTTCTTGATCATTTTTTTCGACACTTTCAGCCCCGCATTATGTGGTTCTCCCATCGACGACGAAGACACGGCAAGAGGATACGTAGAACTACGAGTGACGCGGACGGGAGGTGGCGAATCATTGTCTTCTACGTCTGTGCTAGGGTCTAAGGTCTTCTTTACACTCTCCTGTAAATGAAACATAGTCTAAAGATCCAAACATACTTATTTAATGTACTTTGTGTGAGTATCATCACAAAATAAGGGTATAAGCCACAACAGACCAAGAACAGGGAGCAATAGGGCTATACCATACCCTACACATTCTCATCCCTTCTTTATCAGCGGTTCTGGATAGGAAAAAAAAATTCTGAACGCTTAAGCATAAAACTACAAACTTCACCCTATCTCACGAAGTGGAATGACCTATTCTCTCTACCGCATTGGCAAAGACTAGAAGTTGACAGATGACACTACAGTAGTTCCCTTTCAAGTCCTCAAATTTACTAACCAGTGAGAGATTTAAGTCTTTGACGAAGAAGGCAGAGAAGTTATATTTACGAAATTCAGTCTCAATTCGTCCATGCAAGATCTTTGCTAAACTACTGTACTAAAATTGTATTTATCCTTCAGCAACTCATGTACAAAATGTATATCATGTATTAATGATAATAACAGTCTAGTTTCTTAAATCAGCATTAATGATTAAAAAATTAGACATATGCAGTGCGTGTATCAACAACCATGTCACTACCTAAATAAGATAATATATGAAAGACAGAGAACAACATATTCATATTTTTTCTTTTAATGATATCACAGATCCTCTTATTATGGAAATAAGAGGCATGCAAAAAACAAAAAAGATTTATGTAAATATTCTGTTACAGTACGAAGATTCAACACACCAACACAACAATGCCTCACCTTAGAAAGTTCTCTCTCTCTTTTATCAAATATCAGTCCTTCTTGCTTCTTTTTCGTTGCTCGGATCCTGTCATCTCGAGTGGGACTCTGACTGCGGCTGTCACCTGCAGTTTCTAAAAATTGGGGAGTGTTGAAATGTTCTAATTCAGGGGGCAGTAGAGGAGTTCCTATAATGAAAAAATTAAGGCTAAAATAAGACTTTAGCATTGAACATGCAAGCAGTCATCAACTTAAGACAGAAATCAGTTTTAACTAACCGGTCATACGTTGGATTGGTCATAAGTAGTACGATTATACAAATATATAGATGACAGCATGGGGGCACAGTGAAGAGCATAATAAATATATATAATTTCTAAGTCAAACTGTTGGGACTCTATTAGCCTTTGAAGCAACATATTCTTGGTTCATTATTTTATTATCATCATTACTACTGCTATCAATATTATTGTTATAATTATTGTTAACATAATTACTATTATCATTATTATTATTATTATCATCAGCAACGAAAAAAAGAACTGAACAGGTCATACAAAGCTCATCATGAGTGTGAAAAATAAAGAGAATGCAAAAATGTACAAAATAATTAAAATGGACTCTACTATAAAATATAAAGAAATAACCAAAACACAGCAAAACAATATATAAAAAATAAAAAAACTTTTAAAACACCAGCATAGGAATAAATCAGTAAAATTAAATAAACTAACTTACCTCTGTAACATAGAAAAGTTAGAAAATCCTCCACCATTGGTCGCATAGGTACTTCCACTATATCTAAAGGTGGTGGTGGGGTCGAGTGAGGCTGGTTGATTACTCGAGTTCTGGCATCATTAGAATTGCTTCTGTCTCTTAATTCTCTTGTTTCTTTCACAGGAGTGGGCGCGGGACTATTTGGCTGCGATCCTTGAGCAAATTTGCGTTGGGCGTGAACTCGTGCTCTAAGAGGTAAGAGAGGTGACTTAATATTAAGGAGCCAAGAAAACTCCAAATGGATTATATTTTGAAGAAAATTCTAAACCAACTTTCAGCTAGTTATGGGTACCATATCCAGGAAGTAAATTAACAACATACAAGTAATTATAGTTAGTTTAATTCCTGAAAAAAAAAAATATTAAAAAAAAAATAGACTTCATTTTAAAAAGCTTCAATTTTCAAAAGTCACAATATAAAATATGGAAGCTTTACTATTCTTTTTTAGGCATGCTGAAATTATTAATAAAAAATATACAAATTAGTCAAAATTCCACACAGAAAACCACATCTGGGTGCCAAATGGAATATATTGTACAGGGTTTTATTACTGGCTTACAAAAGGGTCCTGTATTTAATTATGGATTTGTAGATTTATGAAACACTATTTTGGGACTTGGGGGAAAAGAGGAATATTACATCTCTAGTTTTTTTTTATTATTTTGAAGTATCCACGCAGTAAGGTTTGGTACAAAGAGTCCTATATAGAAAGAGCATCCAGACTTTATTCCCCAGCCCCATCCAGTCTGTATCCACAATAAGCTATACCTTTTTGGGGATCCTTGCAAGCTTTCCAGGGATGATGTTCTGGTTGTTCCCTCTTTCCTCCGCTTCCTGGTGTCTATTAGGTTGACCACGTTATCCATCACTGTGGTTTTGCATCACACTAATCTGACAAAAGTAAAAATACTGCGCATATATATATATATATATATATATATATATATATATATATATATATATATATATATATATATATATATATATATATATATATATAAAGGATAGGTATTTCTTAATACTTAACATAATTAACCAATGATACTACGTGTTATTCACAAAAAGTATCTGGAACATCTGAAAAACTGAATCTGCATTGCTGGTAACAAGTCAATGCTAGATCATACCAACTATGCTACTACAGCAGATAAAAATTTATATATTAAGAAACAACAAATGATGACACTCCCAACTTACAAACGAGTTAGGTTCCAGAAGCCCGTTCGTAAGTAGAATTGTTCGTAAAGTGTTTAGGTAAAAAATAAAATGCACTGTACAGGACAAACATATTGCGTACTTAGCCTAAAGACACTTAATTGCTACATAAAAGATAAAGTATACAATATTATTAATTTTAATACAGTAATAACAATGTAATAATACAGCACAGTAAAATAATACATATATTTATACATAGGCAGATAATAGGCATGATTTTCCTTGTATCTGTGAATATTCATAACTCGGTTGTTCATAAGTAGGGGAGCTTTTGTAATACCAAACTTTTTTTATCATTCACATGGCAACCTCTTCCAGGAACACAGTGATTTTTAGTAAAGGATACTGTATGAGTGTGTGTACGCCCATGTGTGTATGTGTCTGCACATGCGCATGTGTTATATTTTGGGATATTATGGAGAATAATTATAATGTAGTTTATTAGTGATTATTTTTTTTTAATATTTATATCTTCTGCCACTAAAGAATGATCAAAAGTTCAATAAGCGATGTGAAGTGAACAGTCTTACGTCAATGACTCCCTTTTCTACTAAGGGCTAGAACAGTGCCTTCTTAAGAAAGACTTTGACATTGGCAAGTGCGACTGTTACCCTGAGTAAATGCTCTTTCTAACCTTAAGTCGCAAGCGTTGATACTAGGCCATGGTGGCCACTGAAAAATTTCAGTAAGTAGTACGAATATTAATCCAACCTCAACCTTATCCTCAACAGCAGCCAGCTGACTCCGATATGCTTCTGACTTTAAGTTGTGGCCCCTACTGTCAAAGCTTACCAGTATGGTACATAATTAACCTAAGATATAGGAATTGCAGCAGTGCAGCGATTAGAATACTCAATCCGGGAGGTGACAGACTTGCAATCGAAACTACCACAGGGTGGTTGGAGGGGCATACAGCCTTAGTTCCCCAGCTCCAACCTTTCTGTGTACATTCCCGTAACTGGGATTAACAGCGACAAATAACATCAACAACCTAATCTACACATACATGGCAAATGCAGCTAAGAAACTGTTGGGAATGTGGGTAACTGTTCACTTGCAAACCCCTAAAGAATAATATGAAAACATATCTGAAACAAGTGAAATGAGAATACTTTTTGTTATGAACTAATTTCAAGTTCAATCTGAAGGTGTGAAAATAAAAATTGTGGAACTCTTATTACATCACATTGCACAATTGTATGATTACACAAAATTTGTGAAATTTGATTTACGAATGCATATTCGTACTTTAATATGTGATCCTACAATGTATTAAATAAGTTATTTTCACTCTAAAGTACAGTTACCCTCATAAATAACAATATCCCTCACAGACTCCCAACCCATCTTTTTCTAATTTGCCTAAACCCTTCGTCCACAATCCCCTATATGTAGGATGATGGCCGAGTCAAAGCACATTTACCAGAAGCCATTTCACTTTGAGTTATCGGAGATGGCAGAGTCAAAGTATATATTCCCCCGAAGCTAAAT
The DNA here is from genome assembly GCA_037179515.1 of Halocaridina rubra. Classification (NCBI taxonomy): domain Eukaryota; kingdom Metazoa; phylum Arthropoda; class Malacostraca; order Decapoda; family Atyidae; genus Halocaridina; species Halocaridina rubra. The sequence continues at coordinate 8,129 of JAXCGZ010020313.1, forward strand.
CACCAGAATCACTCCTCTTAGTTATCTGGGAATAAAAGGTCACCACAATTCCACCCACTACAGTGTTTGGCTTATCCACAGTGAGAGTGGGTGAGCTCTTCCGCCGTGAGACTTGACAGACGTAGCTGGGTCTTGGGAAAAACTCTTTCCAAAGCCATATATGACTTATGAAAACATATTTCTACCTGATTTACATGTTTTACCCATTTCCCCTTCTGTAAGTATCAATGACAGATGAAAAAACACCGATTTACGTTGCGTACCCGTAAACTTTGACCATATTTTGCACCACCATGGTATGTGTTTACTACTCCATTGTTTTTATTGTGAGGTGGTTCTTGATGCCTCCGCTAGGTGGCTCCACCGTTGCTTCGTGGAAAAAATTATATTTTATCTTATATTTTATTCTATGTGAATATTATTATATTGGGAGAACAATGAAATTAAAACCTTTATTAATTTATGTTTATATTATGCAATATATTTAAGGTTTAACATTATCATTATATGTGACGGAGGGAAATTCATTTATGCAAATTATTCCAAAACGCGCCACAAAGAGAAATGTTCCTCGAAGAATATTCATTTATTTTCGTTTACATCATAAAATGTATTGTTTTTACTAAATATTTAGATAACTCGTGGTGACAAATAAAGAGCTCCTTTTTATATAAATAAACATTAATTTTGAAATATTCGGAATGTCATAAATATGGAGCACTGTTATCCTATCCCATAATCGTATCGTATTGTATGCGGTCTAGCACTATATACATTTTCACCTTTTTATTTCTCACTATATATCCCCATTATGGGCGTGGACACAAAAAGATTGGAGCTGGGGATTGAAGGTAGGATGCCCTTCCTATGGCCCCGCGATGAGGCCCATCATGGGTCTGTTACCTCTCAAGTGTTCTAACCCTCCCCCAGAGGAAAATGATACATATTTATTATTGGGAATTTATAAGCTGTAATCGCCTTATGCTAAGTTAATATCTATGACCTAATCTAACCTTGTAGATAGTGATGGGGTATAATATATGAAAAAAAAGACACTCAAAAGCATTTTAATAATCTGAATCTAATATAATATTAATAAAATAGAATTAAAGTTATTCAACAGGAATAATTTTGACGAAAGTTTGAACATTTATATGTAAGCATGTTCAGATTGGATGTGCAACTTGTAGAACTCTCTCTCTCTCTCTCTCTCTCTCTCTCTCTCTCTCTCTCTCTCTCTCTCTCTCTCTCTCTCTCTCTCTCTCTCTCTCAAATATATCTTACTAACACCGATTTTTTTTTTATTAGTTTTCGAAATAATTTTGTGATTCACTTAAGAGTAAATGATAAAAAAAAGAAGACTAAAAAGAGAAGGACCTTGAAGCCCTTCACCTCAGTGTTTTTGTTACATTTGTGGCCATCCTGCATCACGTTTAAAATATATATTATTCCTTAGGAGAGTAGTTTCATGAACCAAATAGTTGTAACGATCATATAAACACATTATTTTACTTGAAAACATTAATGAATTTAACTCTAACCGGGATTCGAACCTAGGACACATAATCAGTGTGCCATGAATGAGATTGGGAAGGAGAGAGTAAAATGAATGTAGGCAATCTGTAGAATGCGTCATTCTCTAGCTTAGCAGTTACCTGATTTTTTTTTTTCTTTACGCTTTGAAAGTAATGTAGTTGGTTTTGCCTTGGTGCACTGACTGTGTCCTCTGCTCGAATCCCTGTCAGAGGTAAAATATGTTTCAAACAGTTATGAGTTAAATTTATTTGCATATCTGTTTACCCGTAATTATGAAACTGTTTATCCTTACTATTATCAGACTTTTTTCTATCATTTGTGGTTCTATATGAATAACCAATGAATAGAGGAAATTAAATTCCTTTAGTTTAATCTTAATTGATTATCTGATTTTATTTATTTAAAGTTGCCTCGTGGTTAATTTATTAATAAATTAACTAAAACTAAAAGCTGCCTTTTGTTGAATTACAATAAATAATCACACAAAAAGCTGCATTGTGTCAAATACTATTGACAGCTCGGCGCTCGCATTCCAAAATGTGAAATTCTCTAGAGCGGAGAGTCATACAGAGGCACTTCACAAGTTTGAGTTTAAATATGACGTGAAATAACAAATTTAAGCTTTAAACATGAATATTAAACACTTGAAGAACATTTTGCCGCCACAGGTAACTTAAATATAGGAGAGATAAACTTTATATTAGATAATTGTTTAATGTCTTAGATCGTAAGTACTTAATTGTGCTTCCGTCTCCTGATCGATTGTAGACTAGATGTTAGCTTTGTTAAAGCGTTGCAAGACACAGATCATTAGCCACTATCGATATCTGCTCTGTTAACTTGTTTATTCTACCATTTACTTGTAAATATTTGCCGTAAAAGTGTACTCCTTAAGCCTGTTGAGTTGACAGGTCCTACATAGCAAGGGAATCACTATCCACCCATTACTGTCAAACCCCATAATGCTCTGGCGAAGGGTGTATGTGCCACTATTAATCCCCACACGAATGGAGGTGGACAGAGACATTGAAGTGGGGAATTAAGGCTGGATGTCTATCTGGAATATATATGCATCTTATTTGAATACCCAATGTACTTTGGAAATAAAGATTTATTATTATTATTATTATTATTATTATCTAAAGCCCCGTGGTGGGCTCGAACATGGGATTGTCATTTTCTGATTCAAGATCTGTAAGCATTGTGGTACCACTGTCTCCTAGGCACTTGCGAAAGTATGCTACATGATATAATGAGGCTTAAATATGTACTTTTAACACCCCCAGTGAGGAATACTCTCATAGAACACTATTTCAATATTAGGGTAGGTTAGCCCGGCTCCAGTTTAGAAACGAGATGACATTCATATTATTTTGTTTCAGATATATTTGAAATTTTTATATTTTATCTTCACCCATTTGAATAGTTGTAGCTTTTGCATATCAAATTAGTCTAGTTTCCTACAGTTTACAGTAAATTTGATAACAGAATCATTGTATCATCTTTTATAATGTAAAATGATTAACAGGGTTAGCCATCAGTGTTGTCTTTAACATATGACTCCCTAGGTTATCTACACAGAAAATGTAGTAAATAAAGCACTATTTGTAATTTTCTGATATATTTTGTGTTTTTTCCACTTGGACTGGGTTTCAGTTTTCATTAATTAATATTAAATTTAGAAAAGTCTCCTTGCACTAAGAGTATTACGTCTTTTCAAGCATAGCTGAGGTAACCTCAGTGGGGGTATATTTGATGTTTTATCCCTACCGTCTATTCTCATTCTAGAATTTTAGTCCTGTTTAACTCTATATTGAACTAAGGCAGCCTTTGCTGTGGTCGAGGTGGTATATACAGTGATCCCTCGTTTATCGCGGGGGTTCGGTTCCGGGACCGGCCGCGATAGGTGAAAATCCGCGAAGTAGGATCACAATACATACATAGGTATTTTACATTTATTTTTACCTTTACTGTATAAACCCTCCCTGCACTGTTAAAAAACCACCCTTTACTTTATTAATAACTGCATGCAAGCGTAAATTTATTTGAAAGTGATAGGTAAACTTACTGTGAATAAGGTGATGATGACGTGACTTACTCATGTGCATAGGTACAGTATTTTACATTTATTTACACCTTTACTGTATAAACCCTCCCTGCACTGTTAAAAAACCACACTTTACTTTATAAATAACAGCATGCAAGAGTAAATTTATATGAACGTGATAGGTAAACTTACCGTGAATGAGGTGATGATGACGTGTATAGACTCCGGAGGAAAAAGTATTCCGCAGCCAATGACAGCTTTACGGCTGCTGTTTGCAAGAGAAGAACATGGTAATGGGTAGTTGCTGTCGCTGTTTCTTCTTTTGTTGGAAAATGGTCTTGTAAGGAATCTTGGCATCGTCGAGAAGATTGCAGAAGATCAATGAACGAACCTTATCATCGTCATGTTTTTGCGAGAGTTGTTGGACTGCTTTCACATGTTCATACATGGATGCCAGACATTCGAGTGTAAGGCCAGGTTCTTCGATTTCTTCGTGCGTTTCCTCTGGTTGTTGTTCTTCCTCTTCTTTGCCCACTGATTTTGTCATTTCCTCCAAGTCTTCATCAGTCAAAGGCTGCGAGTGGCAGTCGATCAGTTCATTCACGTCTTTGTGAGTCATATCTTCAAAGCCTTCTCCTAGCATTGCAGCCAACTTCTCAGCTTTTGCAACTGCTGCGTTATGGACTTCGTCAGGAGCGAATCCCTTGTAGTCGTAGATGACTTCGGGCCACAATTTCTTCCAACTGGCATTGATTGTGGCCGGCTTCATCTCTTTGATTGCATTCTGAATATTTTGAAGGCATGTAGCAATAGTGTAGTTACACCAGTAAGTCTTCAGTGAGAATTCTTTGTCCAAATCCATTGGTTCAACCAGGTTCACCAGGGCATTTCGTGTGTAGAAGGCCTTGAATGCGCGAATAACGCCTTGATCCATAGGCTGAATCAATGATGTCATATTCAGTGGCAGGAACTCTGCTTGAACACCGTCATATTCGAGATCAGTTGCGTGGCCACCAGCATTATCCATCAAAAGAAGGACTTTAAATTCAAGACCCGTTTCCGCAAGATAAATTTTGACCTGAGGGATAAAGCATTTGTGAAACCAGTCCGATGTGAGGCTTTTCGTGATCCAGTCCTTATGGTTATGCATACAATACACTGGCAGCAGATTCTTATTTTTCAAAGCCCTAGGGTTCTTAGACTTGTAGATAAGCCCTGGCTTTAACATGAAGCCCGCAGTGTTCCCGCATATGATGAGGGTAAAGCGGTCTTTGTGCGCTTTAAATCCCGGGGCTATAGCTTCTTCCTTGAAGAGAAAAGTGCGAGACGGCATTCTCTTCCAAAATAACCCAGTCTCATCCATGTTAAACACTTGCTCAGGAGCATATTCCCCTTCAGCGATAATTTTCTTAGAGTTGTTGTTCACATAATCTTCAGTTGCAGCTGTATCTGCTGAGGCATCTTTGCCATAAACCGAAACTCTCTTTAGGCTATAGCATTTTTGAAATTTGGTGAACCATCCCTTGCTTGCCAGGAACGATTGTTTCCTCGGTGGAGAATTGCTGTAGGGTCTTGGTTGTTGGTGGTCGATCTCTTCTTCTCTCTCCTCCTCTCCATGGTCACCACTGTTGTCGTCGGGTTCGTTTGCAGCGAATGTATCGTACAGCTTCTTCGCCTTTGTCTGTATGATATTGCTGTTTATGATGATGTTCTTCTTTCTGCAATCAGCAATCCACAGGGCCAAAGCAGATTGCATCCACACTATTATCTTATTGTGGGGTGTTATGACCCTCTTCGCTGTATTACTACATGAAATAGTCGCTGTTTTCCTGATATTTGCCTCGTCCTTTTTGATGTATCGAACAGTAGATTCACTGAGGCCAGGATGGTGGCCGTCATCCGCGAACCTTTTTCCTTCCTTCAGCATATCTAATAATTTTGCCTTATTTGCTATGGTCAAAATCTTCCTTTGCCGCGTAGGCTTACTACCAGAAGCCTTAGAAGATGAAGGACGCAGAGGTTGAAAAACGTGAGTAAAAAAAATCACAAGCACAACGTATTAAGAAGCACAACGCGAACGGCGCACATGTAAGTTAGACTGAACAGGTGAGACGAGACAATAGAAGATGGTGGGAGAACCAAGCTTTAATCAAAAAGCCAATCAGACCTTATGATACAGAACATACAGGAAAAGGATTCTGAGATTCGTCATCTCCCACCCTTTCAGCCAATAGCATCCCATAAACTATCTCACGTAGGTGTGAGCCTTTGCGTTTTCCAAGACGCCAATACAGTGTACGCTATCGCACAGTATATCACATGGTGCATGTTTGTTACTATTTTTTACTGTTTTATTATTCTTAGGCCAGGAAATACTTTTTTTTATCAATAATATAATGAAAATACTGGAAATTTTAATATGTAGTAGCTCACGTAGGTGCAACCCTTTTCGTTTACGGAAAAGCTGATACCGATATCGTATTTTACATGGTGCAATACTGTGAGTTACATGTTTAAATTTATGTTCCTTACTCTTTTTTACTTATTATTCTTAGGCTAGGAAATACATTTTTTTTATCAATAAAACAATCAAAATACCCTGGAAATTTTAATATGTACAGCACTAGCTCACATAGGTGCGACCTTTCGTTTTCTGAAACGCCGATACTGGTATCGTACTTTCTATGATGCAGAGTTACATGTTTAAATTTATGTTTTTTTACTATTTCTTACTGTTTTATTATTCTTAGGCTAGGAAATACATTTTTTATCAATAAAATAATGAAAAAAAAAAATTTCAATAAAATAATGAAAATACTGAAAATTTAACTGTTTTAATAGTTTAATATTCTCGCATATACCCAGAAAAAAAAAGCTCGCCAAAAAAAACAGCGATGCACTGAATTCACAAAAGGTGAACCGCGATATAGCGAGGGATCACTGTATTCTGCAGTTGTTGTAGTTACAGTATTACTATTGTTCCCTAAGCTGTCTGGTAGAACAGATACATCCTGGGCTATTCCACAGACCTTTCAGAGAAATTGTGTTGTTGGTTTATGCGGTTGTATGCGGTGCAGTCTTCCATAATGTGTTTCTTGGGTTTTTCTAACTGTTTCTGGCTAGAAGGAGTGTTTGAAAAATGACCTATTCATTGTGTTATTTTGATTCCAGAGTAGAGCAACCCTAGAGACACGATCTGTTCCACCAATTTGGATGGTAAATGTAGCATAATTTTATTCCATTTACGAGCCGGTTTCATTGGTTGATTTTCCAGGATGGTGCGGCTAAGATCACAGCCCTTTCATGGTCCCCAAATAATGTTAAGCTAGCAGTGGCTACTGCAGAGAGGGTTATTCTTCTCTTTGATGAAAATGGTGAAAGGAGAGACAAGTTTTCCACAAAGCCAGCTGATCCTAAGGTAATTGGAAGTAATTCAGGTTTGATTATTATAATGTATTCCTGTTGTTATTCCTGATAGTTGGGAGGATGTCAATTTTATATTTTTTTATGTAGGAGCCAACTAATAGGAATTGGGATATTTTGGGCTAGATATCCAATGTTTCATATATAAAATTCTAATCAGACTCTTTAGTAACTTGTTATTAACAGTAATTGTTCATAATACTTCATTCAGAGCATTTAGTGAATTTATAACTAACTTTGTTAAGCTTATGCAATACCACCCTCTTCCCATGCAATATACTGTACAGTATATATAAAGTACAGTATCTTTGCACTTTGTGCCTTATTTTTTCCATTCACCATATTTTACTTTATAGTGACCATTGAATTGATTATGAATTTAAGTGTAAATGAAAATCGATATGCAGCACAATATAAACATTTAGGATTACTTCTCCAGAGCTTTTCTTATATACATCATCTACAGCAATTTCCCCATTGCAGTAATCTCCAACAAGTTCTCCATCATCATCATCATGATTTACAATAATTTCTTAATCATCATATATAATACTGTACCTGTCTCTGTTTTTCAGTATGGAAAGAAAAGTTACCTTGTGAAGGCTCTTGCCTTTTCTCCTGATAGCACCAAAATAGCCATTGGTCAAACGGATAACATCATATACGTGTATAAAATAGGAGAAGAATGGTGAGTGACTTCAAATTCATATTTGGATTGTTATTGTTATTAGACATTGCATGTAGAGTACATAAGTGCAAGTCGCTCTCCATCTTAATCGCCTCCTACAATGCAAGGAGTATGAGAGTGGCTCTCTCACTTTTGCACAACCATGAATAATGTTTTATATCATAACCATATTATGAATGTTGTTTTTCTTCATACAGGGGAGAGAAAAA
>JAXCGZ010020314.1:0-16008 GCA_037179515.1 Halocaridina rubra
GCACTGAACTGTTAACATACAGTCTATGAAATGGTAGGAAAAGCCCATTCAAGGAAACAAATACAAATAAATATATATATACAGATATATATATATATATATATATATATATATATATATATATATATATATATATATATATATATATATATATATATATATATATATATATATATATATATATATATATATACCTAACCTAACGTCGTTAATTGGTACGAAGAGAGACGACTTGAGTCGAAAAATGACTTAAATCGAATTAGCTTGTCTCTAGGCTAGCCTAGATATACAGATTTACTGTAGTAGTAGTATAGTTGGGTGGGATATGCCTTTTGCAACGGCTCCCAAGTCTTGGTTTTGCTTTGCTAAATTGTTTGTGTGGTTATTATTATTTGATTTCTATTTCTACAAATTCTTTTTATAACTTTTTTTTCTTTCTTTAACGTCTTTTTCACTACAATATCTAAATAACAATATATTAGCAATTATTTCAATTTTCTTTTCTATATATGGTTGTGCTAAAAAATTATATTCTGTTCTTATTTATGCATATGCTTCACAATATAGTACAAAATGTTCTAGGCTCTCTTCACATTGTTCACACGTTGGGCAGGTAGTATCTTTATTTTTAAATTTATGTAAAGTAAATTAATGAACTCTATTTTGCCGTTGGCAACAGGCTTAGCATGGGGGCCAGTGTTGCCAGATAAAGCGGATGTTTTTATTTTCAAATGTATGGTACATTATAAGATATATATTAATTACAAGATGGTAGTACTGTAATTGAAATAAAAATGTACTTCATCTTTAAGATTCTCGAAATAACTTACCAGCTTACATATAAGTTTTTTATATTTATCATTTCTCTCATTTATGTATTCTGGAAACACTGATGGTGGCAGTGAAGATGAGGATGCATACGTTTTGTCACACTTCCGTATCAGCTGATGCACCCTCACATGCTATTTCCCTGACAATATTATATTAAAAATAACTTTGCTGTTTGTTCTTAATGCTTTTTTTTCTTATTCTTATTCTTATTATTATTATTATTATTATTACTATTATTATTATGACGAGTGATGACGCGTAACGGTAGATATTGGAACTACTGTACGTATTTTAATAAGATATTTATATGCTTTTATTCTTATTCTATAAATGCAAATGCCTGCTGCATTCTTCTTCTTCTTCTTCTTATTATTATTATTATTATTATTATTTTATTATAACGAGTGACGACGCCTAACGGTAGATATTGGAACTACTGTACGTATTTTAATAAGATATTTATGTTTTTTCTTATTTATTGTACAATAACATGATTTTATGTGCTTTTGTTTTTATTTATGGCATTGGGATCCATATCCTCGAACAAAGAAAGTCCTTTTCGATAAATGCAAATGCCTGCTGCATTCCTATTCGTATTCTTATGAGTATTCTTCTTCTTCTTCTTCTTCTTCTTATTATTATTATTATTATTATTATTATTATTATTATGACGTGTGACGACGCGTAACGGTAGATATTGGAACTACTGTACGTATTTTAATGAGATTTTATATGCTTTCATTATTATTTATTGTACAGTAACATGATTTTATGTGCTTTTGTTTTTATTTATAGCATTGGGATCCATATCCTCGAACATAGAAAGTCCTTTTCGATAAATGCAAATGCCTGCTGCATTCTTATTCTTATTATCATTATCATTATTATTATTATTATTACTATTATTATTATGAGGAGTGACAACGCCTAACGATAGATATTGGAACTACTGTACGTATTTTAATAAGATTTTATATGCTTTTATTCTAATTTATTGTACAATAACATGATTTTATGTGCTTTTGTTTTTATTTATTGTACAATAACATGATTTCATGTGCTTTTAATGGTTTTGTAGTGATATTATAATTCAAATACTTTTAGCAGAATTTTTTTTTTTTTTTTTTTTTTTTTAGAAAACCGACGTATAATCGAGAACAACTTAACTCGAAACGACTTAAGCCGAGGTATACCTGTGTGTGTATATATATATATATATATATATATATATATATATATATATATATATATATATATATATATATATATATATATATATATATATATATATATATACAGTGTTCCTTCGCTGGATCACGTTTCTTGGCTCGCGTTTTCACTGTACCACGATTTTCTTTGGCTTTTTTTTTTTTTTTTTTTTTTTTTTTTGGTATATGCAAAGATATTAAAATATTAAAAACAAAATTTTGATTATTTTTATTTTTTATTGAAAAAAACATATTTCATTATCTAATTGATATTAAAACATTTATTTCCCAGCCTACGAATAATAAAACAGTAAAAAATAGTAAAAAAACATAAATTTAGATATATGTACATACAGTATAACTCACAGTATTGCATCATGCGAAATAGTGTCCGATAGCGTACAATGTATTGGGGTCGAAGCTACGTGAGCTAGCATATATATTTATATTTCCAGTAGTTTCATGATTTTATTGATAAAAAAGCATATTTCTTAGTCTAAGAATAATAAAACAGAAAAAAATAGTAAAAAACATAAATACTAACAGTATCGCAACATGTAAAATACGATACCGCTATCAGCATATCGGACAAGGCTCATACCTACGTGAGATAGTGTCCGACAGCGTACAATATATTGGGGTCGCACCTACGTGAGCTAGCATATATAATTAAAATTTCCAGTAGTTTCATGATTTTACTGATATAAAAACGTATTTCTTAGCCTAAGAATAATAAAAGAGTAAAAAATAGTAAAAAACATAAATACTAACAGTATTCCAACATGTAAAATACGATACCGCTATCAGCGTTTCGGACAAAGGCTCGTTCAGTCTAAATCACGTGTGTGCCGTTCACGTTGTGCTTATTAATACGTTTTGCTTCTGATTTTTTACTTGCATATTTTATCCTATGCAATGCCTCCCAAGCTTCCTTCATCTTCTAAGGCTTCTTGTAGTGAGCCTAAGCGGCAAAGGAAAATGTTAACCATAACAGATAAGGTAAGTTTACCTATCACGTACATATAAACTTACGTTGCATGCTGTTATTTATAAAGAAAGGGTGGTTTTTTAACAGTGCAGGAAGGTTTATACAGTAAACGTAAAAATAATTGTAAAATACCTATGTACATGAGTATATCATATAAATATATGCTTGCATGCTATTATTTATGAAGTAAAGGGTGGTTTGTTAACAGTACAGGGAGGGTTTATTCAGCTTATACGGTGTAAACATAAAAATAAATTAAAATATCTATGTACATATAGGCTGATCCTACTCCGCGATTTTCCTGCCTCGCGCCGGGTCCCGGAACCGAACCTTCGCAATAATGCAAGGAACACTGTATATATATATATATTTATATATACAGTGATCTCTCGTTCATCGCAAGGGTTAGGTTCCAGGACCAGTCGCGATAGTTGAATTTTCGCGAAGTAGGAACACCTTAAAATATATATATATATATATATATATATATATATATATATATATATATATATATATATATATATATATATATATATATATATATATATATATATATATATATATATATATACACCTTGTTCCTTTTATACGCGATTTTTTTATATGCGAAATTGCAATAACGCCCCCCAAAAATAATAGCAAGAAAATTCGGAATTCACGAATAAACCCCCCCCCCCCCCTTTTTTTTTTTTTTTTTTTCCCACACACACAACAGGATGGACCAAAAATGATAAAATAAAACAGCCTTTATCAGGCTATAAAGAGAAACAGATGGAGAGTGTAATGACCTGTCAGATGTGAAGGGATTATAAAAGATGTGTAATTAATATCCAGCTCTCTACTGGGTTTTAATATACCTCTGCATTACTCTCATGATGTCTATTCCAAAAATTCTCCTTACATCTTATTATTATTATTTTTAACAATAATTTTCATTTGATGATGATTGTGGAGATTATTATTATTATAATTATTATTATTATTATTATTATTATTAATATCATTATTAATACGAATTTGTAATTAAACCATTATTTTTACAATAAATAATGTAGTTTTGGTTGAATGAACAAGAGTTAATTAAATATCTCTCTCTCTCTCTCTCTCTCATTTCATTTCACTTACATTATATAGAATATATTTATATTAAAAGGAGAATAGTCTTACAAACAACGCATACATCAGTTACTTTACAAGCTGATGAGTCGTTTGGGGCCGCAAATGATAAATATAATAATGCACTTTTAATAAAAACGTTAATGAGTTAAAAGACCGTTAATTTAATTTCCTTTCCACGAATCCTTTGTAATGTCTCTCTTAAACAGGAATTAGGTAGAAATTTTTCATCTTATTATGTAAATACAATTATTGCTTTAGTCTTAATCACGTTCATTACAGCGCTCATTTTAAAGGTAATAAACCTAAGTTTTAATTCGTTTTTTTGTAAAGAAATATGAGAGAGATAGAGAGAGAGAGTAATTGGATAAATTTTATTAACAAATTTGTCATTCAGAAACCAGATACAAATTTGAAACTGGAAGGAGGATGCAAAATACGTGTTCTGAAAATATTAAGAACATAAGAATAGGGGACACTGCAACATGCTTACTGGCACACATGAGGCAGTTCCATTTTTGAATGATATTTTCAGCATGTCTAACCTATTCTATTCTACTCTACTTATTTATTCTATTTTCTTTTTATGATTTTTCTAATAAACACTAATCTATCCATACCCACCCTACCTCTATCATATGTCTATCTAATCTAAATTTGAAGGTGTCTAAGGTATTTGCATTTATTATCCTACTAGGAATACTCTACGGTATTACCAAGCCAATTTTCACCAATTTCCCTTCTGAACCTAAATTTCTCAAGATTAAATCCATTACCCATTACGAGTTCTGGTATGATCATGAATTTTTAAAACTTTATTAATATCACCCTTGTTAATCCCTTTAAACCATTTATACACCTCAATCATATCCCCCCCTAACTCTGTGCCTCTCTAGAGAATGTAGATTAAGTTTTTTTTAATCTGTCATATGGTAGACTTAGGCATTGCATAATTAATTTATTTTTTCGATTTTTAGTCTTGCTTTGGTTATTTATAATTCTTATTTTATCTTTATATACATCTGCAGATAGAGGCTCGTTCTCCTGCATCCTCCTCCTCTTTTACCACATAAGTTACTTGCTCACTGCCACCATGCATGTCCCAGTGTACTGTATAACTGTTGACCACTGCATAATAGAGTAAAGTATAGTAATGTATGCTGAATTCTAGCTGTAAAGTGAATATGAATATCTCTTGTATACTCTTAAAAATAGATACAGGGCTTTCTGCTTTGCTATGTAGTAATAAAATATTTTTTTTACTTATCTTATATCTTTGGCATGGTGTGTCTATGTAAGGTTTGGAACGTATCTATGCCCTTTATCATTGTTTCCTATGGAAAATAACTATTTTTTTCACGCGATTTTCAATTTACACGACACTTCTGAGAACCTATCTAGGCGTTATTTTGAGAACAAGGTGTATATATATATATATATATATATATATATATATATATATATATATATATATATATATATATATATATATATATATAATTTTTTTTGTGTGTGATTACCTAATTGTGATTACCTAATTGTGTTTACGGGAAAGAGCCCAAAGCTCGTATCTTCCCGTCTCCTCATCGGTTCCATTTTATACTTAGTGATACTTATCATACCTGTCCTTAAAACTATGGATTGAGATAGCATTAACTACCTCCTCGCTTAGCCAATTCCAATTATCAACTACTCTTATACTGAAAAAGTATTTCCTTACATCCTGCAAAGAAGTTTTCTTACGAAGCTTCAAACTATGACCTCTAGTTCTAGAGCCAGCCATATCAAAATATCGATCCCTATCCACTCTATCATAACCATGAAGGAATTTAAAGACTGTCACCATATCCCCCCTCACTCTTCTAGCTTCGAGTGATGGTAAGTCTAATTCCCTCAGCCTCTCATCATAACTGAGATTGCGTATTTCTGGCACCAGTTTCGTGGCATGTCTTTGAACTTTTTCAAGCTTAGCTATGTGCTTTTTCAAGTGCGGATTCCAAAAGGGGGCTGCATATTCGAGTTTTGGCCTCACATAGGTTACATAAATATTTCTGAACATTTCCTTGTCCATGTGCCTGAAGGCTACCCTTACATTTGATAAGAATGCATATGCTGCCCTTACTATGCCATTTATATGTATTTCTGGAGACAAATCTGCCAGTATGTTTACTCCTAGATCTCTCTCATTTTCTGTCTCTTGAAGTTGTACTCCAGCCACCGAGTAGTCAAGCTTGGGCCTTCTTGCACTTGTACCCATTCTCATTACCTTACATTTTGAAGTATTGAATTTCATTAGCCACTTTTCTGACCACTCATGCAGATTATTTAGATCCTCCTGAAGTTCTCTACCATTGTTCTCGTTTTTTACTTTCTTCACAATCTTTGCATCATCTGCAAACATATTCATGAATGAATTTACAGACTGGTAGGTCATTTACATATACAAGGAACAAAAGTGGCCCTAAAACTGAACCCTGTGGAACTCCACTACTAACTCTTCTCCATTCAGACACTGAGTGTCTTACTCTAACCCTCTGTTCCCTTCCTTCTAAGTAAGTTTTTATCCATTCCAAAACATTTCCACCTATTCTAGCCATTGATTGCAGCTTCCTAATAAGTCTCCCATGTGGAACAGTGTCAAACGCTTTCTGGAAGTCTAGGAATATGCAATCTGCCCAGCCCTCTCTTTCCTGTAAGATTTGGCTTACCTCATCATAAAATTCTAATAAGTTTGTTACTGTTGATCTACCTTCTCTGAAGCCATGTTGCCTCACTGACAAAAAGTTGAAGGATTCCAAGTGAAGAGAGATATGTTTCCTTAGTAGTTTCTCCATAACTTTGCAAACTATGCTGGTCAAGGAAACAGGTCTATAGTTCAGAGCCGTATCCCTCCTTCCCTTTTTGAAGATAGGTATCACATTTGCTTGTTTCCAGCATCTTGGAATCTCCCCCGACTCCAGTGACTCCTTAAATATGATACTTAGTGCCACTGATATTGTGTTTGCACATTTTTTAAGCACATGAGGGGATATGTCATTGGGACCTGTAGCTTTATGAACATCTAAATCCATCAGCGCTTTGCATACCTCTGTGGCTGTAAGGTTGATGTTCTCTAATACCGGCCCTTGAGCTTCTATCACTGCAATCTGAGGGGGTGGGGTATTTTCTACTGTAAATACTGATTGAAACTCCTTGTTCAATTCTTTGCAGATCTCTTCATCCGTCTCAGTGATGCTTCCATCCGCTCTCTTTAGCCTTAAAACCTGTTCTTTTACCTTCAGTTTTCCTCTGATAAAGCTGTGGAAAAGCTTGGGATTTTCCTTAGCCTTCCTGGTGATGTCCCTCTCATAATCTCTCTCTGCCTCTCTCCTTTTACTTAGGTAGTCATTTCTTGCTCTTTTGTAGGTTTGCCAGGCATTTATGTTTTTTCTCCTCCTATACCTTTTCCAGCATTTGTCTCTCCACTCCTTAGCTCTTTTACACCCATTATCGAACCATTTCTCTCTGGCATGAATTACACCTACTTTGGTGACAGGTATGCAGCAATCTACTATCTTCCCATATTTCTCACAAAAGATGTCATACATTTCTTGTACAGATTTGTTGTAAAATAAGGTTCTCCAGTCAATAACTGCAAAAAGCTCATTCATTTTGATGTAATCTCCTTTCGGATAGTTCCTCCTCATGTCCTCAGTGCCTCTACTCTCAGGAAGAATATCTTCAATGATATACTCCATCAACAACACACAGTGGTCACTCTTTCCAATTGGTGGTTCATACTCAATTTTTTCAATATCCAACACATTATCTGTGAACACTAGATCAAGTAGTGATGGCTCATCCCCACCCCTGGCCCTTGTTGGTTCCATTACATGTTGGTGTAGGAAATTCCCTTGTACGCAATCTAGGAATCTTGCCCCGAATGAGTCCTCACCACTGTGTGGGTCAAGATTTATCCAATCTATCTCTTTATGATTAAAGTCTCCCATAATCAAAATCCTACATTTTTTTTCCCGTGCCAAGTTAACAACTGAGTTTATGACTTCAATAGTACCTATATGACTTTCCTCATAAACTTCAAGCCTATTTTGGTTCCTTGGTGGGTTGTATACAACAGTTATTATAATGCTCTCTGACCCAGTATTTATGCGAGCAACAAGAAATTCCTTGAACTCACTTTCTATAGCCAAGTTTATTTCTTCGACTTGAATCCTTTCACTTATGAGCAGTGCTATCCCTCCACCAGTCCTCTCAGATCTTTCAACCCTTAGTATTCTGAAACCCTTAGGAAAAACTGTGACACTGTTTATGTCCTCACTCAACTTAGTCTCTGTAATTGTTACTATATCTGCCTTACTGTTGTGAATCCTATCTTTTAATTCTACTGCCTTACCAGCTAATCCATCAGCATTTGTGTATAACAATCTTAATGAGGCCCCATCCCCTGATCTTCTGTCATTATCTTCTTTATCTCCCCTTTGTCTGGAAGAACTCTGTAATGAAAATTTTTCTTCTCTTCTTCATTTCTTTCATCATTTAACCTTCTTGCCTCTTGCAACAAGTTTTTGATCTTTCCCATCTCTTCCTGTGTTCTGTATTGTCTAATACAGTGTGTGTGTGTGAAGCCAGGATGGACCAAAAATTATAAAATAAAACAGCCTTTATCACGCTGTAATGAGAAACAGATGGAGAGTGTAATGACCTGTCAGATGTGAAGGGATTATAAAAGATGTGTAATGAATATCCAGCTCTCTGCTGGGTTTTAATATACCTCTGCAATACTCTCACGATGTCTATTCCAAAAATTCTCCTTAGATATTATTATTATTATTATTATTATTATTATTAACAATAATTTTCCTTTGATGATGATTGTGGAGATTATTATTATTATTATTATTATTATTAATATAATTATTATTACGAATTTGTAATTAAAGCATTAATTTTACAATAAATAATGTATTTTTCATTGAATGAACAAGAGTTAATTAAAGATGTCTCTCTCTCTTTCTTTCTCTCTCTCTCTCTCTCCAACATTCTATTCTACCCAACCCCCCACACTCTCTTTGTCCCAGCCAACTAGGGAGGGGCACTGTATACAGTTATTAAAGTAATTAAACCAACAGATGTACAAACAATGATGAGCCCTTAATAATAATAATAATAATAATAATAATAATAATAATAATAATAATAATAATAATAATAATAAAAATGATGATGATAATAATCTCCACAATCATCATCAAAGGAAAATTACTGTTGCCAATAATAATAATAATAATAATAATAATAATAATAATAATAATAATAATAATAATATCTAAGGAGAATTATTGGAATAGACATCATGAAAGTAATGCAGAGGTATATTAAAACCCAGCAGAGAGCTGGAGATTCATTACACATCTTTTATGATCCCTTCACATCTGACAGGTCATTACACTCTCCATCTCTGTTTCTCTTTGCAGCCCGATAAAGGCTGTTTTATTACATAATTTTTTGGCCCATCCTGGTGTCACAATAATCTTTGTTTTTTGTTTTTGTTTTGTTTTTTCCCCCCCCAAAAAAAAAAATCGTGATACAGTGAATTCGTGAGAGGTGAATCGCGGGTGTTCAGTTCCGGCCGCAATAGGTGATAAGCCACGAAGTAGGAGCACAATATTTAATTTTATTTTATTCTATTTTTTTTTTTCCTAAATGATTGTGACACCAGGCCGGGCCAAAAAATAATAAAATAAAACAGCCTTTATCGGGCCTGGGCACGAAGAATACATAAAGTAAAGAGAAACAGAAATGGAGAGTGTAATGACCTGTCAGTTGTGATGGAACTATAAGAGATGTGTAATGAGTATCCAATTCTCTGCTGGGTTTTAATATAACTCTGCATAACTTTCATGATGTCTGTTCTAAAAATTCTCCTTTGATCTTATTATTATTTTTATTATTATTATTATTATTATTATTATTATTATTATTATTATTATTATTGGCAACAATAATTTTCCTTTGATGATGATTATGGAGGTTATTATTATTATTATTATTATTATTATTATTATTATTGTTATTATTATTATTACCAGTAGTAGTAGTAGTAGTAGTATTAGTAGTAGTAGTAGTAGTACGACTTTGTCATTAAACCATTATTTTTACAATAAAATATGTAGTTTGGGTTGAAATGTCTTTCCCCATTTATTGTCGCCATCTTTCATTTCCTCTTTCTCATATTTATTATAGGTATTTTATATTTATTTTTACCTTTACTGCATAAACCCTCCCTGCATTGTTAACAAAGCACCCTTTACTTTATTAATAACAGCGCTCAAGCTTAAATTTATATGAACATGATATTATGAAGATTGAAAAAAAGCATTAAGATCACACAGCAAACAAGCTTTCGATATAATATCGTCAAGGAAATAGCATGTAGATAATATATATATTTCATTTAAGTTCCCCATGTATGGTATGATATACATTTTCTTTGAACGAATTGTATACGTTCTCTTTTTCTCTCAGCTGACACTATTTACGTTAAGATTTCGAGCAGATAAATAGAATAATATTCAGAACCAAGGAATATTAATAATACTATAATCTTGAAAATTAGATAAACCAAAATAGGGTGAGTAAATAAATATATTATGAGTAAGATATTGTGCCTAAATAAGCATCAGCTGATACAGAGCAAACAAAAAATCAAACATTTATTTCTATTTTTGTACAGTAGTTATTCTTCTCAGATTAAAAGTGACTTATAAGAAAACATTATTATTAATATTATTATTATTATTATTATTATATAGAAAAAAGTACACTAAAAAAAAGTTTGTTTCATTTCTGTATAAAGAGATAATAGAGTACTAACTAAGCAAAGGATACTATATAATAAATTAAGACAGCTAGAGATAGAAAGACAAATATACAGAGATAAACAAAAGGAAGATATAAAAAAAATATAAGAAGCAAGTTAATGTATAAAGGAAGACACATAGCTCAGATTCGAAACAAGGAGTCAACAGAGAGAGAGAGAGAAGAGAGAGAGAGAGAGAGAGAGAGAGAGAGAGAGAGAGAGAGAGAGAGAGAGAGACTACAGTAGAACAGAGCGGAATTGGTTAAGCGGGACACACAGACACCCACACATACACACACAAACACACGTACATACAAACATACACCGTGTGACGACGTCGATCGTCTACCCCCAACACCATAACCCCCAACAATTCCCTCCATATTCTCTCTCTCTCTCTCCAATATTCTATTCTAATCAACCCTCCAAACTCCCTTTGTCACAGCAAACTAAGGAGGGGCACTGTACACAGTTATTAAAGTAAATAAACATCCAGACGTACAAAAAGTAATGAGCCCTTACTAATAATAATAATAATAATAATAATAATAATAATAATAAAAATAATAATAATAATAATAATAATAATAATAATAATAATAATAATAATAATAAGATCTAAGGAGAATTTTTGAAATAGACATCATGAAAGTAATACAGAGGTATATTAAAACCCAGCAGAGAATTGGATATTCATTACACATCTTTTATAATCCCTTCACATCTGACTGGTCATTACACTCGAGCTCTGTATCACTTTACTTTATGTATTCTTCGTGCCCAGGCCCGATAAAGGCTGTTCTATTTTATTACTTTTGAGCCCGTCCTGGTGTGTGTAAAAAAAAAAAACACACACACACACACACACACACACTCGCCCTAAACCTTGGTTTGACAGTGCCTGCTCCATAGCTATCCAGGCCAGGAATTGGGCACACCTGTCTTACAAATCCTCTCCTCCTAATTTAACTCGTTCTGCTTTTATTGTGGCTAGGAATCCCTGGACTACTCAGATTCGAAGGTCTAAGACTTCCTTTGTAAGAAGAAATCCGCGATGCACTAAATTCGCGATTGGTGAATTGCGATATAACGAGGGTTCACTATATATATATATATATATATATATATATATATATATATATATATATATATATATATATATATATATATATATATATATATATATATATATATATATATATATATATATATATATATATATATATACTGTGTTCGTTGTTATCTTTAAAGGGCTTTTCCTACCTTATATACACCCAGTCTTTGGAATAACGCGAAGATAGGTTCTCAGAGGAGCTGCGTATTTTAATTTTCGCGTAATTTAACGAGTTATTTTACATAAGAAACAATGATAATGGGCATAGCACGTTCCACAACCGTCCATAGACACACTATACCAGAGGTATGTGATAAGTAAAACATATTTTATAAGTACATAACAAAGTAGAAAGATCATTTAGTTATTTATATTAACATGCTAATAGTGTACAGTATAAAAAATATACAGAGTTACTGTACAGTTAACAAATTAATGCACTCTATTATGCGGTGGGCAACAGGCATACACTGGGACGTGCATGGTGGCGGTGAGCACGAGGATGCAAACGTTTTGCCACCTCCGTATCAGCTGATGCACCCTCGCACGCTATTTCCCTAATGATATTATATCGAAAGTTTGCTTCCTGTTTGTTCTTAAGGCTTTTTTTCAATTTTCTCCATAATATTTGATTGCATCAAGCGGTAGAAGAGGAGGAGGATGTGGGAGAACGAACCTCTGTTGGCAAACGTTTTGACGCTTCCATATCAGATTATGCTTATCACTATTCAGGCACAATATCTAACTCATAAAATATTTATTTACTCACTCTATTTGGGGTTTATCTAATTTTCAAGATTATACTATTAATATTCCTTGGTTCTAAACATTATTCTATCTTATTTACACATCGACCATGCTGCACGAAATCTACACGTAAACAAAGTCAGCTGAGAGAAAAAGAAAAGTATTCAATTCGCTACAAAGAAAACGTATATCGGGGAAACTTAAATGAAATACATATATTCTCTACACGCTATTTCCCTGACGATGTTATATCGAACGTTTGTTTGCTATTTGTTCTTAATGCTTTTTTTTCAGTTTTCTTCATAATATTCAATCGCATTAGGCGGTAGAAGAGGAGGAAGATGCGGGAGAACGAACCTCTATCGGCAACCAATTTGCCACTTCCATATCAGCTGATGCACCCTCGCATCAGCTGATGCACCCTCGTACGCTATTTCCCTGACTATATTATATCAAAAGAATGTTTTGTGGGACATGCAAGTGATGTGTGTGGAAAGAGGTTTGTTGGAGGTGGCATGAGGAGGGGCAGCGAGTGGTGGAATGAAGGGGTGAAAATGAAGGTGGAAGAGAAAAAGAGGGCTTTTGAGGAATGGCTGCAGTGTAAAAGTAGGGAGAAGTATGAAAGATATAGGGAGAAAAATGTGGAAACCAAGCAGAAGGTAGAGGAAGAGAAGAGGTTGGCAAATGTTAGTTGGGGACAGGATTTTAGTAGGTCATATGAGGAGAATAAAAAGAAGTTTTGGAAAGAAGTGAAGAGACCAAGGAAGGGTGGATCGAGGATGGAAGAGACAGTGAGAGATGTGAATGGACAGATGTTAAGAGGGAACGATGCAAGGAAAAGATGGGCAGAATATTTTGAGTGCTTGCTGAATGTTGAGGAAGATAGAGAGGCAGCTATAGTGGCAGTGGGAGGGGTTCAAGGGCCAGTAATGGGAGATGAAAATGAGAGAGAGATTACAAGAGAGGAGGTGAAAAGGGCATTGTATGAAGCGAAAGCAGGTAAAGCACCTGGAATGGATGGTGTGAGAGCGGAGATGTTGAAAGAAGGGGGTGTGACTGCATTGGAATGGTTAGTGAGAGTGTTTAATATATGCTTTATGTTGTCATTGGTGCCAGTGGATTGGGTGATTGCCTGTATAGTGCCCCTATACAAAGGTAAGGGAGATATGTATGAATGCAGTAATTTTAGGGGTATAAGTTTGTTAAGTGTGGTAGGAAAAGTGTATGGTAGGATATTGGTTAATAGGATTAGGGATAAGACAGAATATGTGATCGCGGAAGTGCAGAGTGGTTTTAGGAGAGGTAGAGGTTGTATAGATCAGATTTTTATAGTTAGGCAGTTATGTGAGAAATATTTAGCAAAGGGTAAGGATGTGTATTTTGCATTTTTGGATCTGGAGAAAGCATATGATAGAGTTGATAGAGAGGCTATGTGGAATGTTTTGAGATTATATGGAATCAATGGTAAATTGTTGCATGCAGTGAAGAGTTTGTATGAGGGTAGTAGAGCTTGTGTTAGGGTAGGGAATGAAGAGAGTGAGTGGTTTCCAGTGAGTGTGGGACTGAGACAGGGATGTGTGATGTCACCATGGCTGTTCAATTTGTATATTGATGGAGTTGTAAGAGAGGTGAATGAGCGAGTGCGTGGTTGACGTTTGAGAATGGTAGATGGGGATGATAACGAGTGGGAGCTGAATCAGTTGCTGTTTGCAGATGTTACTGTGGTGGTGGCAGATTCAGAGGAAAAGCTGTGTCAGTTAGTGTCAGAATTTGGGATGGTGTGTGAGAGAAGGAAGCTGCGAGTGAATGTGGGAAAGAGTAAGGTTATGAGGTGTACAAGAAATGAGGATGGCGCTGGATTGAATGTTATGTTGAATGGAGAGACACTTGAGGAGGTTAATCAGTTTAAGTATTTAGGCTCAGTTATAGCTGCAAATGGTGGAGTGGAAGCAGATGTGTGTCACAGAGTGAATGAAGGATGTAAAGTGTTGGGTGCATTGAAAGGAGTGATGAAGAATAGAGGGTTGGAAATGAATGTTAAGAAAGTTTTGTATGAGAAAGTGGTTGTGCCAACTGTGATGTATGGATCAGAGTTATGGGGTATGAAAGTAAGTGAGAGACGGAAACTAAATGTGTTTGAGACGAAATGCCTGAGGAGTATGATTGGTGTATCTCGATTGGATAGGGTTAGGAATGAAGAGGTGAGAGCAAGAACGGGTGTGAGGAGAGAAATTGCAGCCAGAGTAGATATGAATGTTCTGAGATGGTTTGGCCATGTGGAAAGGATGGATGATGAAAGGCTGCTGAAAAAGGTGGTGAATGCGAGAGTTGATGGGAGAAATGCTAGAGGGAGGCCTAGGTTTGGATGGATGGATGGAGTAAGGAGAGCCCTGAATGATAGGAGGATGGATGTGAGGGAAGCAAGCGAGCGTGCTAGGAATAGGAATGAGTGGCGAGCGATTGTGACGCGGCTCTGATGGGCATCTGCTGTTACCACGGGGCTACATCTTACAGAGATAGCCCTGGGGTAGGGGCAGTAGGAGGAGCTGGCAGTTGTGAAGCGACACAGATTGTGGAAGAGCCGGGAGGATGGGCTGTGGCACTCCAGCAGTGCCATCTGAACGGTCGCTAGCTCCCTCGTCATTGCCCATAGAGCAAAGTAATCCCCCTATTTGTTTTCCTTTCTTGATGTTGGCTACCCCCCAATTAAAGGGGGAAACAGCCAAGGTATATGATATGATGATGATATTATATCGAATATTTGTTTGCTGTTTGTTCAAAATGCTTTTTTTTCTTCATAATATTCGATCGCATTAAGCAGTAGTAGAGGAGGAGGATGTGGGAGAACGAACCTCTATCCACAAATGTTTTGCCACTTCCGTTTCAGCTGATGCACCTTCGCATGCTCTTTTCCTGACGAAATTTTATCAAAACTTTTTTGCTGTTTGTTCTTAATGCTTTTTTTCAATTTACTTCATAATATTCGATCGCATTAAGCAGTAGAAGAGAAGGAGGATGCTGGAGAACAAACCTCTATCCACAAACGTTTTGCCACTTCCATATCGGCTGAGGCACCCTCACTCACTATTTCCCTGACAATATTATATTGAAGATTTGTTTGCTGTTTGTTCTTAATGCTTTTTAT
>JAXCGZ010020315.1:0-15981 GCA_037179515.1 Halocaridina rubra
GAATTTTACCGACTAGCACCCAGTGCCTGAGAGTACAAACAAGTACAGTATAGCGGTCGTGCCTGCGTATGAGCGCATATATGGCAGTACCCACAAATAAAATGTCGTAAGTAATACGAACAAGTACAGTATCGCGGTCGTGCCTGCGTATGAGCGCGTATATGGCAGTACCCACAAATAAAATGTCGTAAGTAATACGAACAAGTACAGTATCGTGGTCGTGCCTGCGTATGAGCGCGTATATGGCAGTACCCACAAATAAAATGTCGTAAGTAATACGAACAAGTACAGTATCGCGGTCGTGCCTGCGTATGAGCGCGTATATGGCAGTACCCACAAATAAAATGTCGTAAGTAATACGAACAAGTACAGTATCGCGGTCGTGCCTGCGTATGAGCGCGTATATGGCAGTACCCACAAATAAAATGTCGTAAGTAATACGAACAAGTACAGTATCGCGGTCGTGCCTGCGTATGAGCGCGTATATGGCAGTACCCACAAATAAAATGTCGTAAGTAAAATTCTGGAGTGTTACCAAAAGGGCACAGATCCTATGCAAAATACACCAACGATAAGCTAACAGCTTACTAGGCAGCCAGATTACACATTTCTACTAGTAATGAGAAAATTTATTTTCATGTGACAACTCAAACACATGAAAGGCTTAGCCTAGGCTCGATAAATGACACCAAAGTTTTTCTTCCAATCTATGAGCAGTCAATGCTTGAATATAAAACACAATTATAAGCAAAGATACTTAATATGCTTTCTCCCAATTCTTAACAAGTATCACCCTTTAACGGATATATAAAACACGAATGCTTTAAAACTCAATCTTATCACGCAAATAAATGAAATTTTATATAACACGTCTTCTCGTCATGCAAAATTTCTAAAGTCTGTTACCACATAATCTCATGTAGATTTCCTGATAGATTGTTTACCACATGGGAAACAAGAAAATATTAGTTACCATAATCAATATTGAAAATAAAGAAAAATTTCTTATCCGCAACGTTTCTAGCGCGAAAATTTTCGTGTGCAGCCTAAGATTCATTCATTTCAATAATCGAGCCAATGGTAATCGGGTTTCATGTGCAATGTTAAAAAGCAAAATAAAAATAAATTTATAAAATCAGTCTGTCTGTTCGGGTCCCTGTTCGGGCGCCAATCTTGTGGGGTTTTAGGATGCTAGAGTGTTGTCAAGATTCTGTTTTACTAAGGGGACTCAAAGTACCGAGCTCGGTTAAGAGCTCACAAACAGACAGGACAGATATTTGTACTTGAACACCCCATTTCTATTACCATTAGTCGGTTAAATGAAACTCAGGATTCAACTTTCTTCTAATTTTGG
Source organism: Halocaridina rubra (assembly GCA_037179515.1). Taxonomy (NCBI): domain Eukaryota; kingdom Metazoa; phylum Arthropoda; class Malacostraca; order Decapoda; family Atyidae; genus Halocaridina; species Halocaridina rubra. The sequence goes on from JAXCGZ010020315.1 coordinate 1,355, forward strand.
AAATGCAATGACATTAAAAGAATTGAATTAAATTTCTCAAATTAAATTTTATGAAATGCTGCCTCGAATCCCGGAGGTGGTGAGTATGATTTCGTTTCCCGGCACCACGGACGTATGCCAAGACTTTGGCCTCAACTCGATGATTACCTCTGTCACACAGGCAGAGTAGAATACAGGACACTGCAATTTCAGAAACAGAAATGACACACTGTTTATAATGGAAACTGAAAGCATGAGCACACATATAATGAGTTTCCAATGTCATTCTACTGGATGAATATATATAGGTTATTCACAGCTAACCAGAAATATTTATGCTACCATAATAGCATACAAAACATTAATTCTTTACTGGTTTTAAAGAAAACAATATATTCACAATAAATGAAGAATAAGCAAGACAAATACAGTACTGTATGTATTCCTTAAATTGTGGGCAAACACAAAAGTTGCAATGCTTATTACTGATTAACAATTAATATGGTAACACTCTATTTAGGATAAAGGAAGAATCTACGAGATAAATACAGTATTCATTCACTTTTAGTTATCAAGAACTTTGCAATGAAAAAAAGGGTGCAAAAACACCTTTTGAGGTATTTGCAACTTATAACTCAAAACACTTTATCCCCAACATAGGAAGAATTAGCAAGATAAATACGGTATGCATTCATTAAATTGTGGTTAACAAGAAATATTTGCAAAGCCAACTGGGAAAAATTACCTTTTGAATATTTGCATTTTGTTAGTAAATAGCTTTATTGACGAGTTTTTGACGTAAAACACTTTATTTACGATGATAGAAAGGGGTGAAATGAAATTAGAATTTATTAGGAAAAGAGATAGATTTTTACGGGCTCATAACCAGTCTTCAGAGGATGAGATTTTCGTTTATCACATTCAGTGAAAAGAAACTTCTCAGCAATGTATATCAGCTGTAATTTACAGGTTATGGAATTAATTTTGGCATGTGAGATTCTAGTTTGGTAATCTACAAAATTTCGTGTGACTTGGAAGGAAATCAGAGAATATAAATCCATAAGATTTATCCAGTAACGAATGTAACTAATTCTCGAAAATAAACCAATTTGCTTGACCCACGAGCTTTACCATACACTATCCCTCACCTTGTTGTGCTAGATGAATTCCTGTGAAGATGCCACGTAATTAAGATTTGAAATAAACTTAGACTACCCAGGCGAGATGTTGCCTCTGGGCAGTCTCGGCGCCAAAAGAGAGCGTCTCCTCGTTCCTCCTGGTGAGTTCATCTGTAGGATACATTTCTAGAGCAGTAATTGGCTCTGATATCATTTTAAGGACTATTTTAGTGGTGGTCCCTGGCAGGCAATTATAGCAGAGATGCAAGGGAGAGACAGTATTTTTAGGTGCAACAAGTGGAAGCAAATAAAATAAAACGAGAATAATAATGAAAAGTTAGGTTACTGGTTATTTTTTCTCTCTCATAATTTTCTTGGCTCGTAGCAGACAGAAAAATAGGAGCAGCCTCTATATCGGGGCTATACTTCTACACGTACAAGAAGAGTAAATAAGCTATATATAGAATTAGCTATAAGCTAAAATACAAATTGCAAATAATCATAATCTGCGAAAGTCAAGAAGTGGGAATTATTTTTTTAGTTAGAAAATAACAGTTATGTTAAATTTATTTAATAAGGCATCTAACAGCCTCTGTTGACATTGAGCGAAACACTCTGTCACAATTACCTAATTGTGATTACATAATTGTGTTTACGGGAAAGAGCCCAAAGCTCGTATCTTCCCGTCTCCTCATCGGTTCCATTTTATACTTAGTGATACTTATCATACCTGTCCTTAAAACTATGGATTGAGATAGCATTAACTACCTCCTCGCTTAGCCAATTCCGATTATCAACTACTCTTACACTGAAAAAGTATTTCCTTACATCCTGCAAAGAAGTTTTCTTTCGAAGCTTCAAACTATGACCTCTAGTTCTAGAGCCAGCCATATCAAAATATCGATCCCTATCCACTCTATCATAACCATGAAGGAATTTAAACACTGTCACCATATCCCCCCTCACTCTTTTAGCTTCGAGTGATGGTAAGTCTAATTCCCTCAACCTCTCATCATAACTGAGATTGCGTATTTCTGGCACCAGTTTCGTGGCATGTCTTTGAACTTTTTCAAGCTTAGCTATGTGCTTTTTCAATTGCGGATTCCAAAAGGGGGCTGCATATTCGAGTTTTGGCCTCACATAGGTTACATAAATATTTCTGAACATTTCCTTGTCCATGTGCCTGAAGGCTACCCTTACATTTGATAAGAATGCATATGCTGCCCTTACTATGCCATTTATATGTATTTCTGGAGACAAATCTGCCAGTATGTTTACTCCTAGATCTCTCTCATTTTCTGTCTCTTGAAGTTGTACTCCAGCCACCGAGTAGTCAAGCTTGGGCCTTCTTGCACTTGTACCCATTCTCATTACCTTACATTTTGAAGTATTGAATTTCATTAGCCACTTTTCTGACCACTCGTGCAGATTATTTAGATCCTCCTGAAGTTCTCTACCATTGTTCTCGTTTTTTACTTTCTTCACAATCTTTGCATCATCTGCAAACATATTCATGAATGAATTTACAGACTTTGGTAGGTCATTTACATATACAAGGAACAAAAGTGGCCCTAAAACTGAACCCTGTGGAACTCCACTACTAACTCTTCTCCATTCAGACACTGAGTGTCTTACTCTAACCCTCTGTTCCCTACCTTCTAAGTAAGATTTTATCCATTCCAAAACATTTCCACCTATTCTAGCCATTGATTGCAGCTTCTTAATAAGTCTCTCATGTGGAACAGTGTCAAACGCTTTCTGGAAGTCTAGGAATATGCAATCTGCCCAGCCCTCTCTTTCCTGTAAGATTTGGCTTACCTCATCATAAAATTCTAATAAGTTTGTTACTGTTGATCTACCTTCTCTGAAGCCATGTTGCCTCACTGACAAAAAATTGAAGAATTCCAAGTGAAGAGAGATATGTTTCCTTAGTAGTTTCTCCATAACTTTGCAAACTATGCTGGTCAAGGAAACTGGTCTATAGTTCAGAGCCGTATCCCTCCTTCCCATTTTGAAGATAGGTATCACATTTGCTTGTTTCCAGCATCTTGGAATCTCCCCCGACTCCAGTGACTCCTTAAATATGATACTTAGTGCCACTGATATTGTGTTTGCGCATTTTTTAAGCACATGAGGGGATATGTCATCAGGACCTGTAGCTTTATGAACATCTAAATCCATCAGCGCTTTGCATACCTCTGTGGCTGTAAGGTTGATGTTCTCTAATACCGGCCCTTGAGCTTCTATCACTGCAATCTGAGGGGGTGGGGTATTTTCTACTGTAAATACTGACTGAAACTCCTTGTTCAATTCTTTGCAGATCTCTTCATCCGTCTCAGTGATGCTTCCATCCGCTCTCTTTAGCCTTAAAACCTGTTCTTTTACCTTCAGTTTTCCTCTGATAAAGCTGTGGAAAAGCTTGGGATTTTTTTTAGCCTTCCTGGTGATGTCCCTCTCATAGTCTCTCTCTGCCTCTCTCCTTTTACTTAGGTAGTCATTTCTTGCTCTTTTGTAGGTTTGCCAGGCATTTATGTTTTTTCTCCTCCTATACCTTTTCCAGCATTTGTCTCTCCACTCCTTAGCTCTTTTACTCCCATTATCGAACCATTTCTCTCTGGCATGAATTACACCTACTTTGGTGACAGGTATGCAGCAATCTACTATCTTCCCATATTTCTCACAAAAGATGTCATACATATCTTGTACAGATTTGTTGTAAAATAAGGTTCTCCAGTCAATAACTGCAAAAAGCTCATTCATTTTGATGTAATCTCCTTTCGGATAGTTCCTCCTCATGTCCTCAGTGCCTCTACTCTCAGGAAGAATATCTTCAATGATATACTCCATCAACAACACACAGTGGTCACTCTTTCCAATTGGTGGTTCATACTCAATTTTTTCAATATCCAACACATTATCTGTGAACACTAGATCAAGTAGTGATGGCTCATCCCCACCCCTGGCCCTTGTTGGTTCCATTACATGTTGTTGTAGGAAATTCCCTTGTACGCAATCTAGGAATCTTGCCCCGAATGAGTCCTCACCACTGTGTGGGTCAAGATTTATCCAATCTATCTCTTTATGATTAAAGTCTCCCATATTCAAAATCCTACATTTTTTTCCCGTGCCATGTTAACAACTGAGTTTATGACTTCAATAGTACCTATATGACTTTCCTCATAAACTACAAGCCTATTTTGGTTCCTTGGTGGGTTGTATACAACAGTTTTTATAATGCTCTCTGACCCAGTATTTATGCGAGCAACAAGAAATTCCTTGAACTCACTTTCTATAGCCAAGTTTATTTCTTCAACTTGAATCCTTTCACTTATGAGCAGTGTTATCCCTCCACCAGTCCTCTCAGATCTTTCAACCCTTAGTATTCTGAAGCCCTTAGGAAAAACTGTGACACTGTTTATGTCCTCACTCAACTTAGTCTCTGTAATTGCTACTATATCTGCCTTACTGTTGTGAATCCTATCTTTTAATTCTACTGCCTTACCAGCTAATCCATCAGCATTTGTGTATAACAATCTTAATGTGTGTGTGTGTGTGTGTGTGTGTGTGTGTGTATGTGCGCGTGATTACCTAGGTGTGATTACCTACTTGTGCTTACGGGAAAGAGCCCAAAGCTCGTATCTTCCCGTCTCCTGATCGCTTCCATTTTATACTTAGTGATACTTATCATACCTGTCCTTAAAACTATGGATTGAGATAGCATTAACTACCTCCTCGCTTAGCCAATTCCGATTATCAACTACTCTTACACTGAAAAAGTACTTCCTTACATCCTGCAAAAAAGTTTTCTTGCAAAGCTTCAAACTATGACCTCTAGTTCTAGAGCAATCCATATCAAAATATCGATCCCTATCCACTCTATCAAAACCATGAAGGAATTTAAAAACTGTCACCATATTCCACCTTAATCTTCTAGCTTCGAGTGATGGTAAGTCTAATTCCCTCAGCCTCTCATCATTACTGAGATTGCGTATTTCTGGCACCAGTTTCGTGGCATGTCTTTGAATTTTTTCAAGCCTAGCTACGTGCTTTTTCAAGTGCGGATTCCAAAAGGGGGCTGCATATTCAAGTTTTGGCCTCACATAGGTTACAAAAATATATCTGAACATTTCCTTGTCCATGTGCCTGAAGGCTACCATTACATTTGATAAGAAAGCATATGCTGCCCTTACTATGCCATTTATATGTATTTCTGGAGACAAATCTGCCAGTATGTTTACTCCTAGATCTCTCTCATTTTCTGTCTCTTGAAGTTGTACTCCAGCCACCGAGTAGTCAAGCTTGGGCCTTCTTGCACTTGTACCTATTCTCATTACCTTACATTTTGAAGTATTGAATTTTATTAGCCACTTTTCTGACCACTCATACAGACTATTTAGATCTTCCTGAAGTTATTTACCATTGTTCTTGTTTCCTACTCTCTTCACAATCTTTGCATCATCTGCAAACATATTCATGAATGAATTTACAGACTTTGGTAGGTCATTTACATATACAAGGAACAAAAGTGGCCCTAAAACTGAACCCTGTGGAACTCCACTACTAACTCTTCTCCATTCAGACACTGAGTGTCTTACTCTAACCCTCTGTTCCCTTCCTTCTAAGTAAGTTTTTATCCATTCCAAGACATTTCCACGTATTCTAGCCATTGATTGCAGATTCCTAATTAGTCTCCCATGTGGAACAGTGTCAAACACTTTCTGGAAGTCTAGGAATATGCAATCTTCCCAGCCCTCTCTTTCCTGTAAGATTCGACTTACCTCATCATAAAATTCTAATAAGTTTGTTGTTGTTGATCTACCTTCTCTGAAGCCATTTTGCCTTACTGACAAAAAGTTGAAGGATTCCAAGTAAAGAGAGATATGTTTCCTTAGTAGTTTCTCCATAACTTAGCAAACTATGCTGGTCAAGGAAACTGGTCTATAGTTCAGAGCCGTATCCCTCCTTTCCTTTTTGAAGATAGGTATCACGTTTGCTTGTTTCCAGCATATTGGAATCTCCCCTGACTCTAGTGACTTTTTAAGTATGATACTTAGTGCCGCTGATACTGAGTTAGCACATTTTTTAAGTACATGAGGGGATATATCAACAGGACCTGTAGCTTTATGGACATCTAACTCCATCAGCACCTTGCATACCTCTGTGGCTGAAAGGATGATATTCTCTAAAACAGGCCCATAAGCCTCTATCTCTGCAATATAAGGGGGTGGGGTATTTTCTACTGTAAATACAGACTGAAACTCCTTGTTCAATTCTTTGCAGACCTCTTTATCTGTCTCAGTGATGCTTCCAACGCTCTCTTAAGCCTTAAAACCTGTTCTTTTACCTTCAGTGTTCCTCTGATAAAGCTGTGGAAAGCTTGGGATTTTCTTTAACCTTCCTGGTGATGTCCCTTTCATAGTCTCTCTCTGCCTCTCTTCTTTTACTTAGGTAATCATTTCTTGCTCTTTTGTAGGTTTGCCAGGCATTTATGTGTTTTCTTCTCGTATGCCCTTTCCAGCATTTGTCTCTCCACTCATTAGCTCTTTTACACTCATTATAAAACTATTTCTCTCTGGCATGAATTACACCTACTTTGGTGACAGGTATGCAGCAATCTACTATCTTCCCATATTTCTTATTTCTTGTACAGAGTTGTTGTAAAATAAGGTCCTCCAGTCAATAACTCCAAAAGTGCATTCATTTGATGTAGTCTCCTTTAGGATAGTTTCTCCTCATGTCCTCAGTACCTCTACTCTCAGGAAGAACATCTTCAATGATATACTCCATCAACATCACACAGTGGTCACTCTTTACAATTGGTGGATCATACTAAATTTTTTTCAATATCCAATATGTTATCTGTGAATACTAGATCAAGTAGTGATGGCTCATCCCTACCCCTGGCCCTCGGTTCCACTACATGTTGGTGTTGAAATTTCCCTTGTATGCAATCTAGGAATCTTGTCCCGAATGAGTCCTCACCACTGTGTGAGTCAAGATTTATCCAATCTATCTCTTTATAATTAAAATCTTCCTTAATCAAAATCCGATATTTTCTTTCCCGTGCCATATTAACATTCAATAGTACCTATATGACTTTCCTCATAAACTTCAAGCCTATTCTGGTTCCTTGGTGGGTTATATACAACAGTTATTATAATGCTCTCTGACCCAGTATTTATGCGAGCAACAAGAAATTCCTTGAACTCACTTTCTATAGCCAAGTTTATTTCTTCAACCTGAATCCTTTTACTTTTGAGTAGTGCTATCCCTCCACCAGTCCTCTCAAATCTTTCAAGCCATAATATTCTGAAGCCCTTAGGAAAAACTGTGACACTGTTTATGTCCTCACTCAATTTAGTCTCTATAACTGCTACTATATCTGCCTTACTGTTGTCAATCTTATTTCATAATTCTACTGCCTTACCAGCTAATCCATCAGTATTTGTGCATAACAATCTTAATGAGGCCCCATTCCCTGAACTTCTGTCATTATCTTCTTTATCTACCCTTTGTCTGGATTAGAACTCTGAAATGAAAATATTTCTTCTCTTCTTCATTTCTTTTTTCATTTCACCTTTTAGCCTCTTGCAACAAGATTTTGATCCTTTCCATCTCTTCATGTGTTCTGCATCGTCAAATGAACACTCTATGAATTTTTGAAGGTCTTTTAGACTTTTTCCTCATCAATATTTCTCTACATGTTTCCCCTCTCTCAAAGGTTACTTTTGTTGGTCTCTGCTTTCCCTCCCTCGAATATTTACCTAGTTGGTGAATGTTTACAATATCCTCAGGACCTCAAACTACTCCAAGCTTTCTTATCAGGTCTACAACCCTAGCTTTATTTTCTTCAAGTCTCCCCTGCCATGTTGGCTCTTGGGATTCGCTTATGCCTGAGATTCCCACTGTCTTCTCTTTATCAATTGCCTGTTTAATCAGTGGATTTGCCCTTTCCATCACAACGACTTTCATTTTTTCGATTGTGTGTGTGTGTGTGTGTGTGAATCATATTTTGTTTCTCACCGGGACTCGAACCTATGCCCAGGCACTACAAACTACACCACTTAAGGTCTAAAGAGAAAGTAAACCTTAAAGCTAACTGCTATACTAGGAAACGCATTCCTTCAGAATGCCTTTTTGTTCATATTACAGTTACTTGTATATCGTTTTCGCATTTAATTTGAAATTCCAATCTAATTAGGCATCAACAATAATCAAATAAAGACATTACCATGTGTGAAAACATGAATCATATTTTACCCCTCACTGCCTCTTCTTTAGACCTTCAGTGGAAATTGTGTGTCTGAGGTTCGGGTCTAGGTCAGGGATAAAATATGATTCATTTTTCACATATGGTAATGTGCTTATCTGATTATATATATATATATATATATATATATATATATATATATATATATATATATATATATATATATATATATATATATATATATATATATATATATATATATATATATATATATATATATATATGGTTTGGTTTGGTTTTGGTTTTACGTCACGAACTCCCTTTTCAACTAAGGGTTAGGACGGTTGCCTTCTTGCGAAGGACTTGTTTGGCAGATGTTAATTTGCAGCTCTATCTTGCATTAGTTAGGCCCCATTTAGATTATGCAGTGCAATTCTGGTCACCCTATTATAGGATGGAAATTGAATCCTTGGAGAGAGTGCAGCGAAGAATGACCAAGATGATACACAATACCAGAAATCTACCATATGAGGACAGATTAATAAAACTTAATCTACATTCTCTAGAGAGGCGCAGAGTTAGAGGGGATATGATTGAAGTGCATAAATGGTTTAAAGGGATTAACAAGGGCGACATTAATAAAGTTTTAAAAATTCGTGATCAAACCAGAACTCGTAATAATGGATTTAAGCTTGATAAACTTAGGTTCAGAAAGGAAATTGGTAAAACTTGGTTTGGTAATAGAGTAGCTGATGCTTGGAACAGGCTTCCTAGTAGGATAGTAAATGCCAATACCTTAGACACCTTCAAATGTAGATTAGATAGACATATGACAGAGGTAGGGTGGGTATGAATAGGTTAGTGCTTATTAGAAAAATCATAAAAAGAAAAATAGAATAAATAAGTAGAGTAGAATAGAATAGGTTAGCCTTGCTGAAAATATCATTCAAAAATGGAGCTGCCTCGTGTGTGCCAGTAGGCATGTTGCAGGGTCCCTTATTCTTATGTTCTTATGTAATCGTTACCCTGAGTGTATGCCCTTACTAACCTCAGTCTGAGACGGGGCGCGAACCCTCGACCTGCCGCCTCAGAGTCGCGGACGCTACCATTTTGCCACGGAGACTACCTATATATATATATATATATATATATATATATATATATATATATATATATATATATATATATATATATATATGCATATATATATATATATATATATATATATATATATATATATATATATATATATATATATATATATATATATATATATATATATATATATATATATATATATATATATATATATATATATATATATATATATATATATATATATATGCATATATATATATATATATATATATATATATATATATATATATATATATATATATATATATATATATATATATATATATGAATATATATATATATATATATATATATATATATATATATATATATATATATATATATATATATATATATATATATATATATATATGTATGTATGTATGTATAGTCGCAATGAAACCGTGATATTAAGAATACTATTGTCCACGAATACCTTTTGCAGGACATCAGGAAACTCGAATTCCCGAGAGAGAGAGAGAGAGAGAGAGAGAGAGAGAGAGAGAGAGAGAGAGAGAGAGAGAGAGAGAGAGAGAGAGAGAGAGAGAGAGAGAGAGAGAGAGAGAGAGAGAGAGAGAGCGTGTTAATGAGTACCTTGTGGGAAATAAGGAAAGAGGATTCAAGAGAAAAGCTGGCGAGTCAAGGATATGAAACTCTCTCTCTCTCTCTCTCTCTCTCTCTCTCTCTCTCTCTCTCTCTCTCTCTCTCTCTCTCTCTCTCTCTCTCTCTCTCTCTATATATGTTAAGAAGGGCATTTTTCTTTGATTTATTTAATTCATGATTAATAAATACAATTTTTTTTTTCATAAATATGCTTTTTATTGCTTTTTAAGCGTTGTTTTGGTAAAAAGAAATTAGTGCAAGTATCTACTATTTCAGAACTAGATATTATATGGCAATATTTCAAAATAATAATAAGAGTACATACATACATATACCTTGGCTGTTTCCCCCTTTAATTGGGGGGTAGCCGACATCAAAAAAGGAAAACAGTTTGGGGAGAAGTTATTCTCCCCTCTACTCCCCCTCTTCTTTGACGTCTCACAGGAGGTTGGTACAAGGGGGGGATCCCCAGTCCCCCCGCCCCGTCCACTTTTAGTCGCCTTTTACGACACGCAGGGAATACGGTGAGGCTATTCTTTGATATTGTGCCCGCCCCACAGGGCACAGGATATATATGTCGCATGACTTCCGTCATGCTGAAGCCAGTCCATCATGCTGAAGCCAGAATCTGAAACTTGTAACAAATCTTGAGGGGTAACGGTTGGTCGAGGGCACAGATATTTTATTACATGCCCTCACTTTTATTGAGTTTTGGGTGCAGACCCTGTTTTCCCTTGGGACCACCAAGATTTATGGCCAGGCACCTGGAACTAATGTGGGAGGCTTGTTTTCTGCGGTACGGCCAATGTTTGTAGAAAGTGTCAAGGAGATATATGACCGGAACCATGAGACTTAGGATCTGGCATTGAGTACCTGGAGAGGATAGGAAAGGCCAGGAAGTTAGCCATTTCCTAAACCACAAGAAACACAAACATGTGGCCCGTACGTATGTACATGCCCTGGAGAGATGCCCAATAGCCACGCTCTGACCTGGAACTTTTCCGTTCTATAGGCTTGTTGAAATAGCTCCTCCCCGGAAATAGGAGGGACTCCACTTCGAACCTGGCGTTGATTTGCAGGACTAGATGTCACTTGATTTCATTGGCAGGATTGGATGTCAAGCCACGCCCCTGCCCTTGGGGTATTTCAAGAACCACCCAGGGCAGGCACAGTGAGTTGAGTTAGAGACCGGGCCTTGCCAGCAGCAGAGTTAACACAGTACAGCAGAGTTAGCCTCCCCCCCTTCCGGGGTGGGACTCAGGAATTAGTCGTGACAGGAACTGTAGTAATAGGAGCTCTGAGTACATAGATGTTAAAATAAGAATAAACTATAAAGGGGTAATTATGTATATTAAAGATAGCCTCAGAAGCTGCATTAAGTCTGGAATTAAGACAAATCTAAATTCAGAAACCTTATGGGTTGAAATTAAAAATAATATAGAAAGTCTAGTTGTAGGAGTAGTCTACAGACCACCTGATCTAGATAATATAGAGTCGCAAGTTATATACGATGAAATTTCTAAAGTGAGCAGGTCAAATAGAGTTTGCATTGTAGGCGATTTTAATTTTAGACATATTAACTGGGAAACCATAACAGGTGATAGTAGCTCTAAGGAGTTTTTGGAAGTAGTAGAAGACAATTTCCTTTCTCAGCATGTACATGAAGCAACACGGGGGGTGAATACACTAGATTTAGTTCTTAGTAATAGAGAGAATATGGTTACAAATTTAGAAGTTGGTGAAAAATTGGGCAACAGTGACCATGATTCCATTAGATTTAACATAATTTTCAAGGAAACTATAAAGGAAAATAAGAATATTGTTCCAAACTTTAGAGCAGGAGATTTTGAGGGCTTAAAAACTAAATTATCTAATGAGGTATGGGAAGGGATTTCTGGGGTACAGATGTGGGTAGTTAATCCAGCAGGTCAGGTCGCAGGTAGCGGATTACCCCGAAATTTGGGTACCACATGCCAAGGATTATCACAAGATAAGATCAATACATTAAATTCTCTCACAGGAAAGAACAGCAGCCCGTCAGTTAATATAAATTTGGATGAGGAATATAACAATTTTGTCATGACTCTTAAGAATAGTCAGAGAGACTATATTCCCATGAGACATTGCAGATCAAGAAAAAATGACCCTAAATGGATGAACAATAGAATAAAGAATCTTATAGGTATTAAAAGAGGAATATACAGGAAACTAAAAAGAGGTGAAGAGCAGGTGAGGCAGCAATATATACAGTTAAACAGGGAAGTTAAAAAGATAGTTAGAGAGTCGAAAAGAAAATACGAAGTTCGAATAGCAGGAGAAGCTAAAGAAAATCCTAAAGGGTTTTATCAACATTATCAAACAAAATTTAAGGAAAAAGTCGGACCAATTGAAGTAGCCAATGGCCATATCACAGATGACGATAAAGTGATGTGTACATGTTTAAATGATTATTTCTTATCTGTATTTACAAATGAAAACTTGGAAAATATTCCGGAAGTAGAATCCATTTACAGAGACAGTCCCGATAATATACTTAGTTCAATAAATATTACGAGAGAGGAGGTAATAAAAGAAATAGATAAATTAAAGGCTCATAAATCTCCGGGACCTGATGGAATATATGCTAGAATATTAAAGGAATGCAAGGAAGAGCTTAGTTGTCCTCTAACTGCATTATTTAATAATTCAATAAAATTAGGATCGGTACCCATGGAGTGGAAATTGGCAGATGTGGTACCAATATTTAAAAAAGGAGAACGTGTTAAAAAGAATAATTATAGGCCGGTAAGTTTAACGTCAACAGTGGGTAAGATTCTAGAATCCATAATTGCAAATAAAATAAGGGCACATCTAGAATTACACAGACTGATAAAACTTTCACAACACGGGTTTCTTAAGGGTTTTTCGTGCCTTACAAACTTACTGTCTTTTTATTCAGAAGTTTACGAGGCAGTAGATTGTGGCAAAGAATATGATACAATATATCTAGATTTTAGCAAAGCTTTTGATAGAGTTCCTCACAAAAGATTAGTTAAAAAGCTGGAAGCTCATGGTATAGGAGGAGCTGTGCTCAGATGGATCAAACAATGGTTAAAAGACAGAAAACAGAGGGTTTGCATAAATGGAGAGAAATCAGAGTGGGGCTCGGTTACAAGCGGGGTACCACAAGGCTCGGTACTGGGTCCTCTATTATTCATTGTATATCTAAATGATCTGGATTCGGATATCAGTAGTAACCTAAGTAAATTCGCAGACGACACTAAAATAGGTAGAACTATAAATGGAAAAGAAGACATTCATGCTTTACAGGAAGATCTAAATAGATTATCTGAATGGTCGGACAAATGGCAAATGGAATTTAATGTTGAAAAATGTAAAGTAGTTAAAATGGGTACTATAAAAGACAATACTAGTTATAAGCTAAATAACCATGAAATCATGAGTTCTCAGTGTGAAAGGGATTTGGGTGTTCTTGTGAGTAGTAGTCTTAAGCCAAGAGAGCAATGCACAGCAGTCAGAAATAAAGCAAACAGAATTTTAGGATTTATCTCAAGAAGCGTCAGCAATAGGACGGAAAAAGTTATTTTGCAGCTCTATCTTGCATTAGTTAGGCCCCATTTAGATTATGCTGTGCAATTCTGGTCACCCTATTATAGAATGGAAATTGAATCCTTGGAGAGAGTGCAACGAAGAATGACCAAGATGATACACAATATCAGAAATCTACCATATGAGGACAGATTAAAAAAACTTAATCTACATTCTCTAGAGAGGCGAAGAGTTAGGGGGGATATGATTGAAGTGTATAAATGGTTTAAAGGGATTAACAAGGGAGATATTAATAAAGTTTTAAAAATTCATGATCAAACCAGAACTCGTAATAATGGATTTAAGCTTGATAAATTTAGGTTCAGAAGGGAAATTGGTAAAAATTGGTTTGGTAATAGAGTAGCTGATGCATGGAACAAGCTTCCTAGTATGATAGTAAATGCCAATACCTTAGACACCTTCAAATGTAGATTAGATAGACATATGACAGAGGTAGGGTGGGTATGAATAGGTTAGTTCTTATTAGAAAAATCATAAAAAGAAAAACAGAATAAATAAGTAGAGTAGAATAGAATAGGTTAGACATGCTGAAAATACAATTCAAAAATGGAGCTGCCTCGTGTGTGCCAGTAGGCATGTTGCAGTGTCCTCTATTCTTATGTTCTTATGTTCTTATAAGAAGATGTCTTTCACCAACCACGCTACCATAATTATAAATATATAACGTAGGAGGTAAATCCCCTAAGTCAGTGGTGGACAGCTCGGGATCAATTCACGCCGACACTTTACCGAAGAGAAAGAAGAAAAAAAAAATAGAAGTATAAAAAAATATATAGCATCTATGGAAGAAAAGTACAAGTGAAGAAACTTCAAGACGCTTACCAGCAGTGAGAGAATGACGCCGAGAAAGTCAGAGCTCCCCCTTCACTTACAGTATCATATTATGAGATCCAGCCACTCTCCCCCGCCTCCGTATTGGCAAGGCCCCTCCCCAGCAGTAAAAGTATCAACGAAAGTATTTATGGAAGATA
>JAXCGZ010020316.1:0-15946 GCA_037179515.1 Halocaridina rubra
AGGCATCGGAGGGAGGGCTCAGCGTCCACAGCATGCCCATCCAGCATACAGGCCGCCTTGGAAAGACGATCCGCTGTGTCGTTGCCAGTCAGCCCAATGTGGGATGGAGTCCACACAAATGACACAACAAGAGAAGCATCCCGAGCGGCTGCGAGGCGACATAGTATATCTCCCACAGCACGGCCACAGATAGGTCTTGGCGAGGATAGGGCTTGTAGGGCCGATTGGGAGTCACAAATTATTACCCCATTCACTCGTCGTCGAACAAGGAGAGTCACGGCATCCAAGATGGCATTCAGTTCACAGTAGGTGGAGCTCGACGAGGTGGGTAGTCTACGGCCAATCCATGAATCAGCCGGCACAGGCGGCTCCATGGTGGGGGAAAAAACAGCACATGCCGCCCTCCCATCTGCTTGCACAGAACCATCAACATAGACGTGGTGTGCTGCAGGGACAGACGTGGATACATCAGCGATAGTCTCCAGAGCTAACTGTCTCTGCAAGGGGGGATAGACATCCTTCGAGGTCGGTGTATATGTGACAGCGGGGAGGGGGACACGCCAGGGTGGTAAATATGGGACAGCCGCCTGCACTGGCAGGTCGATGTCAAGGCCACGGAGAATGTCACTCACCACCCTGATAAGGTTATGACCTCCTGCTCGAAGTGGGAGCCTGGGTGCGTCTGGATCAAGGGACGTCCTCATGACAGCAGAGAAGTACGGAGCAAGAAAGGGGTAGTGAAGACACTTAACAGTAAAATAGGACACATTGGCATAAATCCTCTCCACAAGAGGGGGTAAGTTGAGCTCCAACTGCATACTCACAATACGAGTAGAGAGAGAACATCCCAAGATAAATCTCATGACTCGATTCTGGAACTTTTCAAGTGGCTCGAGAGCTGGTTTAGGAAGTTGACACAAGGCAGGAGACAGATAGTCAACCACTGACCGAAGTAGTAGGATGTAGAGGGTCCTCGCCACTGGGATGGAGACTCCTGCAGCATTGTTGGCAAGCCACTTGACAGGTGCAAAGCGGGGCTCCAGACGGTCAAGAAGGCTCTTCACAAAGGGATGAATTCGTTGACGAGCAGGTATAGCTGGGGTGATCCGGACAGGTGCACCTAAATACGTGTACTGTGTGCAGTGAGGGATGACATTACCACCCATGGTGAATGCGGGCAGTGCTCTGCAGTTGCGTGAAGTAAAAATCCTGCTTTTTTCTGGGGAGATAATAAGGCCACAGGAGGTAGCAGACACGTAAAAGTCATGGAGCATGTGCTGAAGGTCGTGAGTTGAGGTCGTGTGGATGCATATGTCGTCCGCATAGCAGGTAACTGTAGTACCGGGGATGACAGGAAGGAGGGAGAGTAGACGATGCATAAGGATATTGAATAGAAAAGGACTTAGCACACCCCCCTGAGGAGTACCCAGTTCAAACCGTTCATAGGAGCTATACGACCCTTTAAAAAGGACGCTTGATGTTCTGTTGCAGAGATATCTCCGTATCCATTTCAGTATGTTCCCCCGAACTCCAAAGTCCACCAGCTGGTCAAGAATAATTTCCTTGTTGGCTATATCGAAGGCAGATTTGAGGTCCAGGAAGGCGACCACACTGGTGGGAGAAAGACGGGTGTAGAGTTCAGCGAGGCAGTGATGTGTGCTCCGTTGTGGGAGGAAACCATAAAGACTGGGGGAGAGTTTATCCTGTAGACGGTGCATGAGCCGGGCAAGAAGGATGCGTTCAAACACTTTGCTGAAGCAGGAGGTGAGGGAGATAGGCCTAAATTTGTCAGTTCCAGGTTTTGGTAGAGGAATAATAGTGCTTCTGGTCCAGGCAGAGGGCACATGCCCCAAGCAAAAGCAAAGATTGAAGAGGCGCAGTAGGGGGTTACCAGGAACTTTCTGAAGAAGACGGAGAACTTGATATGTAAGACCATCCTCCCCAGGGGCAGTAGCCTTAATCCTAGAAAGAGCACGTCGTAGTTCATCCTCTGTGAATGGGATGTCATCCTCTTCATCCGTCTGTAGTAATGCACCCATTAGGCGGAGGTTACGAACACTGCGGTGGGTGGAGAGTGCCTCTTGAATGTTCCCGGGAAGGTTGCAAGTTTGTGACTGTGCTGACCAGGTAGTAATGAGGTCCTGAGCGTACTCAAGTGGACTGTGGTGTAGAGCACAGGTGGGTTTCTTCTTGACAGCCTTCCTTATAAGATGCCACATAGTCCCAGCGCTAGTCTGATGGTTAATACTATCCGTAAATTTCTGCCAATACTCCGTGTGCACACACTTCTGCAGGGCAACTAGATCATCCCTCGCCAACTGATATTGGTGCAGGTGGTCAGGGGTGGGCTGTCTTTGAAAGGAGAGTCCAGCATCCACAGCTGTCCTTTCCGCCTGGGCAGTACGCTGATCCAAAGTCCAGGAATGGGCCTCAGGGCGACGTGGAACGCGTGGTCTGAGAACATAATGCGTATAGAAGTCATGTGTAGAATCCACCAGTGAGTTGTATAAGCTGTCTGGAGAAAGGAGATCAAAAGTGGGAAGGAGGTGAGAGATAAAGGAAATATAAGTGGGACAGTATTTGGGAGGGATAGAGATGCGGGTGCGGTGATGGGAGAGGGTAGCTGGAGTCTGAAGTATGGAGTATTTCAGGCTAAGGGCAACATGGTCAGAAAAGAGAGAAGGGATAGAAGAGCAGGAGACATTAGGTTCCACAAGGCCAGCTGTGAGAATGTGATCTACAGTACCCCCACGAGCATGTGTGGCACCACCAGTATCCCAGCGGGTGAGGCGGGTAGCGGCGGATGTAGTCGAGCAGAGGCTTGCCACCGCGATTGGGAGTGAGAGATGAGTCACCAAGGGCGGGGTGTCTGGCGTTAAAATCCCCCATATAGATCATTCCACTGTCTGTAGGTATTGGAAGGGCTGGTAGATTAATCACACCTGGGGCAGAGTAGACATTGCACAATCGAAGAGTACCATTCCCGACAGTGATTTCAAAGAGCTGAAAGGTCATATCAACTTGTGCAGAAGAACCAGAGAGAGAGAGAGAGAGAGAGAGAGAGAGAGAGAGAGAGAGATGTGTGTATAATATATATATATATATATATATATATATATATATATATATATATATATATATATATATATATATATATATATATATATATTAATATTATTATTTTTTTTTTGTGACACAGGGACAGGCAGATACTGCTCTCATCAACAAAGGTCCGGGGACGAGAAAACACTAAGACAAAGGAAAAGAAAAAGGCTAATGACAAGGCAGAGATGATGTAATGTCACACAAAGGAAAATTACAGACAGAAAAATACATTCAAAGTACAGAGGACCCAGAGATATGAAGGACTAGGCCCTGAAATGACGATAGATCTGCTTTTTGAAGGATGAAAGGTCTTAAGAATTAGGAAAGACGGAAGGAGGAAGAGAGTTCCTGAGTCTGGAGATAGATGTGAAGAAGCAGTCACTGCACCGACCAATCCGCGAGCTACAAATCTCCACAGAGCACATGTGAGATGAGGCTGCTTGGCGAGTGTTATGCGGCCTAGGCAATGGGGGGGGGGTGCAACTTGCCAACTCACCAGAGCAGCGATGGAAAAGTAGCGATAAAAAAGAGAAAGGGAAGATACTTTATGGAGATTAGAGAGAGAATCCAGATTAGAAGTAAGAGAAAGATCATTAATGAGTCTTACTGCCTTAGATTCAACCCTATCAAGAAGATAAGTATAAAAAGGAGCACCCCAGATGTGAGAGCATTATTTTAAGCAGGGACGAATAAGACCTTTGTAAATTTGAAGTAACTGCCAAAAGGAAAAGTAATGACGAAAACGAAAAAAAAAAATTTTGGATGAAGATATAGAAATTTGGATTATGTGATTCCTCTATGACAAGTAAGAGGCAATATGAATTCCTAATATGTTGATAGAGTTAAGAGGGTAAATTTCGTTATCAGGGGGAGAAGAAGATAAAGAGATAGACAGAAACTGTGTCTTGGAGGGATTGATTTTAACTAAATTTTGAGTGCCCCACTCCGATACTCTCTGCAAATCGGAGTTAAGAGTAGAAGAAAGAGCGATGCGTGAGAGGAAGAGTGAAGGGTAGAATCATCAGCAAAGGCAAAAAGAAGAGAGGATGATGGGGATTGTAGAAGATCATTGATGAAGAGAAGGACCATAGTAGGTGAAAGAACAGAGTTCTGTGGAACACCACTGGTAACAGAGAAAGGGCTATATGTCGCGCCATCAACAACTTCAGATATAAAACGGTCAGTAAGAAAACTGGAAATCAGAGAACAGAAAGAACGGGTAAAGCCATAGGCAGGGAGTTTGGCCAACCAAACCTTGTGCCAGACTATGTCAATAGCCTTATATATATATATATATATATATATATATATATATATATATATATATATATATATATATATATATATATATATATATATATATATATATATATATATATATATATATATATATATATATATATATATATATATATATATATATATATATATATATATATATATATATATATATATATATATATATATATATATATATATATATATATATATATATATATATATATATATATATATATATATATATATATATATATATATATATATATATATATATATATATATATATATATATATATATATATATATATATATATATATATATATATATATATATATATATATATATATATATATATATATATATATATATATATATATATATATATATATATATATATATATATATATATATATATATATATATATATATATATATATATATATATATATATATATATATATATATATATATATATATATATATATATATATATATATATATATATATATATATATATACATATATATATATATATATATATATATATATATATATATATATATATATATATATATATATATATATATATATATATATATATATATATATATATATATATATATATATATATATATATATATATATATATATATATATATATATATATATATATATATATATATATTTATATATATATATATATATATATATATATATATATATATATATATATATATATATATATATATATATATATATATATATATATATATATATATATATATATATATATATATATATATATATATATATATATATATATATATATATATATACATACATACATACATACATACATACATACATGGCTCTAGAACTAGAGGTCATAGTTTGAAGCTTCGGAAGAAAACTTGTTTGCAGGATGTAAGGAAATACTTTTTCAGTGTAAGAGTAGTTGATAATTGGAATTCGCTAAGCGAGGAGGTAGTTAATGCTATCTCAATCCATAGTTTTAAGGACAGGTATGATAAGTATCACTAAGTCTAAAAATGGAACCGATCAGGAGACGGGAAGATACGAGCTTTGGGCTCTTTCCCGTAAACACAATTAGGTAATCACAATTAGGTAATCACATACATGCATGCATGCATGCATGCATGCATGCATACATACATTCATCCATCCATCCATCCATCCATCCATCCATCCATACATACATACATACATACATACATACATACATACATACATACATACATACATACATACATACATGCATGCATGCATGCATACATACATACATACATACATACATACATACATACATACATACATACATACGTACATACATACATACATACATACATACATACATATATATATATATATATATATATATATATATATATATATATATATATATATATATATATATATATATATATATATATATATATATATAGATAGATAGATAGATAGATAGATAGATAGATAGATAGATAGATAGATAAATATATGTGTGTGAGTGTGTGCAAAGGCATAGCAATGGAGACTGTTTAGAGAGGGCTTTTCCAATAGAGGTAACATTTCTCTTCACAATAAAATATTTTTTTTTTTTTTAAATTTCAGACACTGTGCGCAAATTATCAAAGTAAAAGCCATCACCGTTCACGAATGCCATCAGTTTTCTTGGATAAATAGTAGGAAATAATATTCTTAAGACTCAACCACATATCCTGAAGATGAAATAAGTTGCTTTTAAAAACAGCCGTCCTTTTTTAAGTGAATTGTCCTCAGGTATTTCTATTTTTGCCTGACGATGAAGGTCTTTACTTTGATAGCTTGTACACCAAGTCTGCAAGGAAACTTTTGCAAATTCATTACTGGAGACCAGATGTGTTACTTATGTGGTATAGATTTTCACTTTGCACTTTCTTCAGATTATATTTATGAAGCATGGTGTCGAATGACTTGAATAAATTATTCTGTCCTCTGATGAAATGCCCTTTTGATAAATATCCAGAGATACTCCTTACACACATCCACACACATATATATCTGTCTGTCAGATTAATTTTTTATGCTAATCTATTTTTGTTTTTACAGTTTTTCAGCATTCAATTTACATTCAGCACATGGCATTCCACTCATGCCTAATACTTTCTTTCATATTACGATGCAGCTCTTGAATATCCCATTAATCATTTATGAATATTACTTCTCTCTGAATTTAAATCTGTGTGATTTTAGGAGGCTTTTATTTTATTAATAAGATACTGAATTTATATACTCCAATCTGACTGCCATTAACAAAATCTCATTCTAAAATTGTATTATAATTTTTGGTTATAGTGTATGCATATGTGTACATAATCTAGCAGCTTTTGAAAATCCTTTCAGATATGATTTATTGTTTATAGTTGAATATGGCTTAGATGTATTTGCATATATCCTTTGTTCAAATCTATTGATTTGCTTTTTTTACCTCCATGGCAATGAAAATTTTATTCTCATTTCTAGCAAATACACATGTAAATATTTATTCCCATTTCATTATTTCATTTTGGTGTTTCTGTTTTTGTGTATTGTTAGCAAAGTATAATGTATACTGTATTCAGTAATACATTGAATCTTACCAAAACCAGAAAAGTATATAGAATACTAATTGTTTCTAATTGATATTAGGCTTAATATATTATCCTTCTATTAATGGAAAGTATTAAATTCACAAATTATAATACCATGCACCCTTTAGTGAATATTGTACTAAATATAATATACACACAAATGGAATTATATTATGCACCTGCCTGATTTCAGAACTAAATGGTCATTTATTCAATTATTCGCATGCATGTGTTTGAATCTGGTAATGATCGTTTTTTTGTCACAGAGTTCCTATTCTGAAAAGGGTTAGGACTGATCCTTAATGCGAAGAATTTTGGTTTTGTCATGTGTGATCTTTACTCTGAGTGCATTTTCTTATTAACCTCAGACCATGGATCTTGTGAAGCATTTAAAATGAGACTCTCCAAAGTGCTACGTAGTGTTAGTATCAGAATGATATATTTATCAAGTCTTTATATATACAGTTATACACTTGCTCACAATATCAAACCCATAAACAAACACACAAAACCTATTCCTTAAGCATATACCCACACACACTAATTATCGGTAACTTCTTTCCATCATAAAACTAATTTTGCATGACTAAGTGACTGGTAATCATCAGCAGTGCAAAAAACAAAACACACTTCTAAGATTTGCAAATGCTCTAGGGCTAGGAGACGGTGAACAAGAAGCATTGGTCTCTCTCGTTTAAATGATTCGAGTATTTAGTGAATGCACAATCAAATTTCTGTGCACTCACTAATGTGCACACTTACTTATGTGTGTAGAACATTCCCTATGCTGCTAGTGACTTTCATTACTTACAATGCAAATTAATGCACGTTCTTGATGAGCTCAATGTGATTAGACAGACTTTTGTCATGCTGAGTTTTAGCCCTTCCAAAGGCTTAAAGCAATAAGATTCCGACTTCCTAATTTGACCGTATTTCTGCTTTTCTATGATATTCCTCAGATAATTTTCTTTTACTTAGTAAATCAAATACAAATTAGTAGGTTGGCCATGGTACCAGCCGCCTTTTTAAATACCATGACTGAAAGTACTACTGATTCAACTAGGACTGGCCCAGACAGCTCCAGGTTAAGCCTTCCTTTATGCACTATTCTTTCCTTATGCCACCATCACCACCACATATTCTGGCGTATTTGCTACACATCTCTTACTATCTCATTACATTTGACAAATCACAACACTCCCCAGACGTTTATTTTTGCTCTCTTTTTCCTCATTTTTGCTACATTTTTGGAAGGTCCACAACTTATGGCCCCCAGTACCCTGCATAGAATGGTGCTAAGAATCTCCAGGGATCTTGTTGACTCCAATATTGGAGTAAGGGTAGACATGCTTGGTGGTAGTAATGGTTCTGCCCTTCCTCTTGTACCTCCTAATAGATCTGCTTCTTTCACTCTTCATTCTTCTAACATTTGTGGTCTGAACTCTAATCTTTCGTCTGTGGAAAAGCAATTGGGTACGTCCCTCCCTATCTCCTCCTTCTTTCTGAAACCAAGCTGTCCAACCATTCTTCGACTGACCCATTTCAAATCTCTCACTAAAACCTGTATAGTTGTTTCCTTCCAAAAGTGGGGTCAGTGCCTACTGCAACACTAGCACTCTAATTGCAAGGCTCATGAACCTTGAATCTCATGATTTCGATGTTGTCTGGCTGAAAATCTATATCTCCACTACCACCATATTCCTTTGCTTCTGCTATTGTTCTCCAAACTCCACCGAGTTTTTGTCTTTCTTTGAATATCTGTCCTCTTGCCATGAAACCTTGCAATCTTCTCACCCACATACTGAAAATTCTTTGTGTTAGGGACTTCAATATACACCACAGTGAGTGGCTTAATTCTTCTCACTCTGAAGTGGGATGAAGTGAGTTCCTTACTTTCTCTGTTACTCACTATCTGGGGCAGATTATTAAATATC
Organism: Halocaridina rubra; assembly: GCA_037179515.1. Classification (NCBI taxonomy): domain Eukaryota; kingdom Metazoa; phylum Arthropoda; class Malacostraca; order Decapoda; family Atyidae; genus Halocaridina; species Halocaridina rubra. Next base: position 8,949 of record JAXCGZ010020316.1, read on the forward strand.
CTACTCTGGTTCCTGATCGACAAGAACATACAGCCAACACTCTTGACCTATTTCTTACTTCTAATCGTTCAGACTTCTCATAATATGTGCTTCTCCCACTTGGTAAATCCGACTACTCTTTGATCTCAATATTTCCATTTTCGCTCCCCCTAAATTAATTCTTCCTACTCAGCGACGCCTTTGGCACTTTGAGTGTACCTAACTTGAAAATTTGCTTAAATTTTCTTTTTGACTTCCCGTGGGATGACTGCTGCTTTCCTTCCCGTAACCCTGATCAGGTAGCACTTGAAGTTACCAAGATCATGACCTCGGGAATGGAGGCATTCATCCCCTCCTCTATGAAAACTTTTTCCCCCCTTAATCTTTGGTTTGACCATGCCTGTTCCATGGCTTTTCAGGCCAGGGATCGGGCACACCAGTCGCACCAAGCCTCTCTTTCTGATTTAACTCGCTCCACTTTTATTACAGCTAAGAATCACTGTACTTCTCAGATTCGAAAATATAAAGCTTTCTTTATAAGAAGGAAGATTGATGATCGTAACACCTCTTCCACTGATTAATGTTTCTGGTTCTTTCCCAAAACCCTCTTTAAAATCTTCTATAACTCAAGCTTTCCTCCTCTCATTTGTATCGATTGTTCCATAGCTTTCTCTCCAACTGACAAAAACACTTTCTTTGGCTCTCACTTTTCTGCCAAATCCTTCATAAAAGCTTTTAGCACACCTGTCCCTCTCTAACCTTATGCCCTTCCTTATCCTTTCTTCACAAAAAGGCTATAAAGTTCTTCACTCTTTAAAGATGGATAAAGCATCTGGTTACGATGGTATCCCTGCAATGTTCCTCAAGGAGTTTGCACATGAACGGACTCCCGTGCTTTGCAATCTTTTTGGCCTCATTCTCCGTACTAGTATGTATTCTTCATCTTGAATGCATGCTGTAGTACAGCCTGTTCCTAAGAGGGGTGAGCTTTCTATTCCTTCAAACTACCGATCTATTGCCCTAGCCTCTTCTATCGCTAAAGTTCTCGAAACTTTGTTCATTTCTCTTTTCATAAAATGTACTGAATATAACTCACTTATCATCAATCACCAATATGGCTTCTGCAAGGCAATATCAACTGGTGACCTCCTGTCCTACCTTACTTGAGTATGCTCATCTTGTGTGAGGAAATATGGGGAGCTTTTCTTCAACAACTTGAGGTTAGCATGGAAAGGCAGAGGGACGCACAAGAGAGGAGGGAATGAAAGTAAGCAGGAGCAAGACTGAATACTTGTGTGTGAATGAAAGAGAGGGCAGTGGGGTGGTGAAGTTCTATGGCATAGAAGTGTCGAAGGTGGATGCATTTTGTATATGGGGTCAACTGTTCAAAGTAAAAGTAATAGGGAAGATGGAGTGGATGGAGAAAAGAGACGGGCATGTGTGGCAAAAGGGTCTACAAGACGGTAGTAAGATTAGCTGTGTTGTATGACTTGAAGAAAGTGCCACTACTAAAATGACAAGAGGCAGAGCTAAAGGTGGCAGAGTTGAAGATCCTGTGGTTCCATTTGGGTGTGACAAGCATGGAGAGGATAAAGAATGAGTACATCAGGAGAAGAGAGCAAGTGGAACATTTTTGGGGCGTGATGAGTAGTGCTGAGGAGGGATGACGTGTACGATGGGAGAAAACTGGTTGGGATGGAGGGGCTGCTCCCGAGGGGAGAGGTTGGCCAACAAAGGAGGTTTTTGGATGTAGGGAGGGGGAATATGAAGGTGTGTTGTGTGATTTATCCATTGTGGCGATCTCAGAGGGAAAAGCCAAATGATTTGATGATCAATAAATAGTTTATAGTTTCACTAATATAAACAACAGGAACAAAAAGAGCAGCTGCATTTAGAAGCTTGCATATCTTTTTCCTTTATTTTTCTAAATTTATTTATGCATCAGCATTTAATTATGTTTTCTACACTCAGATATATTTTATTTGATAAATCAACCTTCTTAAGTTAAGTAAAACTATTGACAGTACATTATCAGATCTTCGCAGTATGCAGTATTAACGAACCAAAGTGTACCTACCTATTCTGTCTGTACATGGCCTCTTATATTTGAATACTTTTTTTCACAAAAGCGATATAATTTTTGGCTTTATTTCAAAAAACAAAAAACAAGAGGAAAAGATTTTGAAAACACAAGTTTATTATCTCCAACATTTCCTATTGAAAAAAGATTCTTCTCCACTGCTACCAAAAAAAAAAAAACTATCATTTATGTCTTTACTAAAAAAAAAAAAAAAATCTAGGCATAAGTTTGTTTTTCTAAATTTTCACCATTTTTGCTCCTAAGTCTTCCTAAAATTCCCTTCAAAAACAATTTAAGTTTGGCGTTGCTCTCCCGAGTGTCAGTAACACAGAAAATAGAGAAAGCCCAAGCGATATCTAAAAATAATTTTGTTCAAGCTTATAACTGTTTAAATACAGCCATGAAGGCTCAGCACACAAGACCCTTTAGAGACTCAAATTTTTACATAGGGGCAAGAGCTATATCTCACTGAGGATTTACTTCAGTTAGGTGGTGTGTGTATTCTACTTATTTCATTCTTTTGATTTTCTTAAATCGTTTTTCTTAATACAGAAAAAAAAGCGATTACTATTCGCAATTCTGATTCATCAGTTTCTCCTTTTATGTATCCGTTAGTCTATTAGGTTGTTGTATTTTATTACAGAAATGCATTACATAAAGACTTAATGGGAAAGTTTTCTGTTTTTATATCTCTAGGTGTACCTGTTTGGTACTGTGTTGCACCATAAACAGACAATGCACAAATTCAATTAGGAAAGATTCAAGTTAATTCCCTTCATTTATCCTCCATCCCTCCTTTTGTCTTCTTTTTTCATTAAGGATTCTTTTTTGTACTTTAGTTTTCCGTTCTATACTACTTTTAACTTTAATTCGATTTGAGTGCACATATGTTAGAGGCTTGGAATTAAGACTGGATGCCTTTACTAATGCCCTGGGTACTCTGTTGAAATATGAATCAGGAATATCATAAAAGCTCACTTGCGTTGCGTCAGTTACGCCCTTCATCTCTCCATTAAACTCTTGTATATCCAATTGTTTAATATGCACAATTGTTTTATTTACTACCAAACGAAATTGCAAACAAATATGATATTTTCTATTTGTCTCAAAACTTTGCGTTTTTGCTCAACCTCTCCGTCTGTGTTGGTTATTGTTTAGGGAACTAGAAAAGAAAATTATGCAAATGTTACATTAAGGATTTCTAACTACAAAGAGTCATCATCTTTAATCATATCCAATGTTCAAGTTTATATTTGTCTGACCTTACTGTCTTTTCGTCTAGAATACTCTAGCTAAAATGTTCCTCTTAATATTTTTTCTAAAATATGAATATATTTTATTAGGCTTCTCTTTAATATTATAAGCAATTTCATAAGCGATCCTGACTCCTAATTTGTTCAGTTAACTTTTGTTTTCTATTTCCATTTTTCATCTACTATTTCACATATTAAAGACCTTGTTCACTTTTCTATGTATATAAACTTCGTACTCTTCTCTGTATTACGGAAACTTCAACACCTTATTCCCTCTTCTATATTAAGTATAGTTTGAAAACATTTTCTCCTATTTCAGAACACAAGTACTAAAGTTTTAATCCCATTTTACTTTTCTTGCAAGTTTCAACAATGTTTACATTATAAAAAGCAACAGCAAGTATTAGAAAAGAAGAAAATTTCTTTTAAAAGGGAGGAGTAAAATACTTCTTCAATTTTCCCCTACGTGCCGTAAAAGTCGATTAAACATGGAAAAGTGGGGGAATGGGCATTCCCTCATTTTTATTACTTTTATCTTACATGTGGCCAAGAAATGTGAGGGTGTTCTGGCAAGAGTAATCCAGTCAGAACCCTAGTAACGTTTGTGGAGAGAAAAATGGTTGTACTTGCACTGAGCGAAACTAAGGTAATAGGGAATTGCGAGGTAATATTTGGGAGTATGGTAGGTAGTGTTTTTGATGTTGAGAGGGAGAGGAACAGACGAAGTGGCTCTATTGGTAAGCAAAGAGATAAATAAGTGTATTTCAAAATGGAACAAAGTCCCAAATTATAGTAGCTATTAAGAGACTGGGATCCAAAGCTTAGGCGTTTGTGAGTGCATAAAGAATGAGAAGAATTTTGAATGAAATTGTTCGAGTGTGTGGAATACTTGTTAATCAATGTGAATCTGCTGTTGATTTGAGATTTGAATGCTAGAGTAGGGAATGAGCCAGTGGATGGTGTATGTGGGAAGTATGGAGTGCATAGTAGGAATAAGAGTAAAGAGAAAATTATCAAAGTGTGCATTAAGAGAGAGATGTTGATTGTTAATACTGTATTAAAAAAAAGAATGTGCAAAAGCAAACTTGGAGCAGAGTAGGCACTGGGAGTTTAGTAGACAGCGCATTAATGGATTATGTTGTGGTGAACAGGATGATTATTGGAAGAATATTGGATGTGAATGCATGGTAGAGCTAGTGGTGGAAATTTTGATCATTATTTAGTGGAAGGTAAAGTGACAATGGGAGAAAAAAAGGAGAAAGTGGAAAAGCAAAAAAGGAAGAGAGATGTTAAAAGTGAGTGAACTGAATAAAAATGAGAAAGTGGAAGAGGGAGTGGAAGAAGAATGGAGTTGTGTCATGGTGGAAGCTATGAAGTGTACAGAGGCAGTGTGTGGAAGAAGAGTAACGGGTGGGAGTAAAGGAAAGGTAGTGAATGGCTGAATGAGCATGTGAGTACTGTAGTGGCTGAGGGATAGTTGCAGGTAGGTAATATTGAGGCATATGGGAGGCATACTGGAAAGAGGTTAGCAAAGCGCTTGGTAAGGAGGCAAAGAGAGAAGCTGATTAAATGTGTGCTAGGAGCTTGTCTGAGAATTTTGAAAAGAATAAAAAGATGCTTTGGAGGGAAGTGAAAAGAGTGTGGAAATATGCACCTGATAGGGAGGAGAGGGTGAAAGGAGCAGATAGGCAATTGCTAGTAGATGAAATAAAGGTGAGAGAGAAATGGGCTTAGTATATCAAGGAACTGCTTAATGAGAAAGATGATAGAAAGGCAGAGATTGTGGCTATGGGAAATGAATGGAGAATGCCAATGTTGTGTGATGAAAACGATATATAAATTATAAAAAGAGGAGGTACAATTTGCACTGAGAGCAATGAAAGGAAGTAAAGCACCAAAGATGGATGGGTGTCACGTTGAAAGCTTGTCAAGAGGTGAGGAGGCATTGATGAAATGGCAGTTGAATGCATGTTTTAGGAATACGAAGGGTCAAGTGACTGGAGGAGTGCATTTGTAGTTCCACTTTATAAAGGAAAAGGAGATAAGTATGAGTATAGTAGCTCTACAGGAATTAGTTTCGTGAGTGTAGCTGGAAAGGTAAATGGAAGAGCATTAATTGAAAGAATTAGGAAAGGTAGTGAGAGACTGATTGGGGAAGAACAGTGTGGGATCAGAAGAGGAAGAGGATATGTGGGTCAGGTGTTTGTGGTAAGATAGGCGTGTAAGGAGCCCTTAGAGAAAGGTAAGAGCACTTTTTGGGCCTTTGTGGATTTAGATAAACGGTATATCAGGGTTGATAGAGAGGGAGTGTGGAGTGTATTGTGACTGTATGGAATAAGTGAAAGTTTTTTGAATGAGGTGTAGAGTTTTTACATGAATAGTAGAGCAAATGTGTGAGAGTCAGAAATGATATGAGTAATTGGTCTGAAATATATGTAGGGCTATGCCAAGATTATGTATTGTTGCAGTGGCTTTTGAAAGTGTATCTGGATGTCGTAGTAAGGGAAGTATTTGAAAGAGTATTAGAGAGAGGATTGGAATCAGAGGGTGAGTGTGGAGAGTTTTGAAAAATGACTCAATTGCTATTCATGGATGACACGTCACTGGCGGCTGTTGATGAGATTAAACTGAATTGTTTGTTGACTGAGCTTGGTAAGTTGCGTGAAAGAAGGAAGTTGCGAGTAAGTATTGGTAAAAGTCAATTCATGAGATGGATGATGTGTAAATGTTTGTAGATTGAATGCAGAAGTGAATGGGGAACTGTTTGAAGAAGTTGAAAACTTTAAGTATCTGGGGTAGCATATATCAAGAAATGGATGAGTGCATGCAGAGGTAAGTCACAGAGTAAATGAAGTGAGAAAATATCTAGGTGAGGTGAAAAGTGTGATGCGAAATAAGTATTTAGGAATTAATGCAAAGAGAATGATATATGTATGGAACAGAGGCTTGGAATGCAAGAAAGGATGAAAAACACAAGTTGAATGCATTGGAGAAGAGGTGTTCGAGAAGTATGATTGGTGTGTCTAGAATAGATAGAGTGAGAAACGAGGAGATCAGGCAGAGAACGAACGTTGCAGGAAGTCTATTTGATAAATTAGATTAGAAAGTGTTATGTTGGTTTGGACTCATGAAAAGGATGAGTGATGAATGAAAGCAGTGTGAAGTGCAGAAGAGGTTGATGTTAGGCCAATATGATGGCCTAGAGAGAGATCAATGGATCGTGCAAAAAGAGCATTGGATGCATGTGAAATGTCAGTGGAGCAGGTAAGAGAGAGGATTGAATGGAGGAAGATTGTTTATAGGTGACAAGGGCCAAAGGGATTTCTCGCACCATGTTGCTCGGCAAATTGTGGTGGATGGTTGTGGAGGGAGTTGCCATGTGATGAAGCGGTGGGGATAAGCCTTCTGCGGGTGTAGGTCCTCTCTGTAAACTATACTTGCCCTTTTAACTTGTAGGTTACCCAAGCCAGGTGGTAGTAGGGGGAAATGAAGCAACCCTTTATCCCAAAGGAGCTTAGAAGAGTACTTGTGCCATGTGTGGATCATGGCGAATGCATATTCCATGGCTCGGCTATCCTCTTACAAGGAGGAATGTGGGCATGAATATGTATGTATGTATGTAAGAAATAAAAACTAAATAAGTGCCATGGAATGTAAGAAGTACTCAATATTTATAAGACACATAT
>JAXCGZ010020317.1:0-15929 GCA_037179515.1 Halocaridina rubra
CTCACAGATGTTCTTGAGCGACCAAGGGGTTTTTTCCCCATTTTGCAAGTCTATATACTTATTACGTATATACATATCCTACGAGCCTTTTATTCATGTCTTGTGCAAAATGACAGATGAATAAATATCTGAGCTGTCAAATACATTTGCTTATCCACCATATTGTCTGTTTGCGTCTTATAATAAATAAAAGATAAATGCATTTTAAATGTAATATATAAACAAAGTGTCCACGAACATCCACAGGTGCGCTAGTTAAACCTCTCTCCAAAAGCATTTGCATAATTGTAAACTTAATTCGCAAAAAAATGAGTACATCGTTTGAGTATGAGGTAAAGCTTCACATTGTAAAAATTAACCACAGAGAAATAAGCAAACTTACATATCTTTAGTTGGAGAGAAAGATAATATTCTCAAAAGTAAATTGTATAATTCTCATAGTAGATTACAAATATAATTTGTCTTAAACGATGAAAAAAAAATAAAAAAAAGATACTGTAAACTGAAGAGAAATTCGGACTGTGTTCATTCTCCAAAGAAATTTTGAGAGAAAATGAAATAAATATATGCTATCTGAGGGAATGTGTGATGCCTTCAATATCTGAAAAATAGAGATAACATAAATCTCATTCTATGCTTGTTCTCGGAGGATACCGTAGAGGCCAAGTAATTCGAAGAAAAAGTTACCGTGGAAATTTGGTGACGCTTTTCCTCTATGGGACTGGCTCAAAAAACTACTAAAAAAAAAAAAACGAAATTTACTCAACGTTTGTCTCATGGAGAAATATTTCAAAACTCTAGAATTTCAGAAGAAAAAGTAATCAGTGAGTGTTTGTCCCTCGAGGAAACATTTGAATACTGATGAATCAGGGATGAGTAACACTGAAATACGGTCGAGGCTATCCCTTGAAGGAAACGTTTGATATGCGGTCGAAGCTATCCCTGGAAGGAAACGTTTGAAATAATTCGGAGAGAAGATACGATAAACGAATGGAAATTCGATCGAAGTTAGCCCTTGAAGGAAACGTTTGATATAATTCGAAGAGAAGAAACGACAAACGAATGGAAATTCGGTCGAAGTTAGCCCTTTAAGGAAAAGTTTGGAATTATATGAAGTGAATAGATGGAAATTCAGTGGTTAAATATCTAAGAAAAAGATAGAAGAGTCTTCAATCTGACGAACTTTAATTGCAAAGTCATTCACAGTTTATCTAATAGTAAAAAGTTCGAATATATTTTGAATACAGACAAAAGGTGACAAGTCAATTTTTTAACTTGCCGTCCGTGAAAACGACTGAAAATTCCGAACAGAAAAGATATGAGAGACAACGTGCAAATGTGTTCATTTTTTTCTCTAATGCAACCAAACGTTTGAACGAAATTAAAACGTTTGAAAGTTCAAATAAAGAAGAAGACACTGCACAATATATAATATTAATGAACGTTTGTCCTACTAATTAAAGATTAAAAGGTTTAAATCATGTCGGAAAAAAAATATTGGTCAACATTTGCCACTACAGAAGTAAAATAAAGAAAAAAATCCGAATGAAGAAATGATAAAAAAAAGTAAATAAAAAAAATAACAATTCCTTCAACGTCTGTCCTCTGGGAAAAGTTTGAAAAATATCCGATTCAAAGAAGATATTTGATGAGCAGAAAGGATCGTTAAATTTCATGAGTGACGAGATATTGATGGGCCGTGTTTATGAAATCTTTGAGTGACTGATCAGTATCACGAGAACAGATATGAAATGGTGTGTGTATGTGCGTTTGTATAATAATAATAATAATAATAATAATAATAATAATAATAATAATAATAATAATAATAATAATAATAATAATAATCTATCTTTATACATTCGCCGTTCTCCCCTTATAGGGGGAGTGACCGAGTTAAAGCAAAATACTCTGACTCTATGGGAAGAGAAAATACAAAGGAGGAGATTCCCAGTCCCCTCCCTCCGCTCCATTTAGTCGACTCTTACGACACGCAGGGGAATACGGAAGAAGTATGCTAGTCCCCTCCCTCAGGGGGAGATGATGATAATAATAATAATAATAATAATAATAATAATAATAATAATAATAATAATGAAAATAATGATAAAGTTAATAATAATAATAATAATAACAATAATAATAATAATAATAATAATAATAATAATAATAATAATAATAATAATATCATAAACAGCAGTTCCATAAGTAAATCGTAGTTTAATAGTTTCTTATCTCCAAACAACGCTTCGAACCTCTTACTTGGTTCGCAATCATGTTCCTATGTGGGGAAAAAACAAATAGTAACAGCAGGTAATAACGCAAAGGTGACAATAACAACTTAAATGAACAAGAATTAAAACCTTACCCCACAAATAACAAACAAAAATATACACATTAGAAATAATGTAACAACAGACCCACGCAACAAAACATTATAAAAACATGCAGACGATCATTATAGATAACTTAAATTATTTCCATATCGTAACTCTGAAGCCTCCACATTTAACTGCGGTTTATTATCTTACTAAAAGACATGTTCAGCTATTTTAATCTCATCTTCGTATTTTCTCTTATGCAATACTTCAAAGATGTCACACATACAAGAACACTTACATGTTATTAAAATAATATTCCCGTATGCTGGATTCCACTAGATTATACAGTGCCATTTTTGAAAGGATACTGGAACCACAGATCGGTTCCCGCTCAGGACCGAGATTTAAGCAGTTCACTGGGAAGGTTACTGCTGTGGATGAGCACCACAGTGGGGGGGGGGGCTTGCCCCGCCTGACGTTCTGAGGAGCATCTCAGATGGCTATCGGAAGTGAAACACCGGCAACCAAAGTGTTCAAGGCATCATTGAGGGAGTGATTCTTTTTAAGTCGAACCAACATAACCTAGTTGGCAATAAAGAGAATCAAATTTGTAAACAAATTCTGATCAATCCTTTGGGTCCACTTTGACTTTGTGATTACGATAAGTTCTAATTTTACGATCCACCGTGAAAAATATATTTTTCACTCGATTTGTGGAAAATATTTATGGAATAATTTATTCACATCAGCATTATATATTGCGCTTGTTCTGTCACTTGTACACTGAAATTTTATGATTAGTTTTTGAAGGCAATATCTTTTTTTTATGGAAAAATAAAGTATTTAAAAATTTATGTAATTGCCTATAAAAAAAATATTGGAATGGAAGCTATTATTTCTGGAAAAAAAATCCAGAAATTTATGGAAATATAAATTTATGGAAATATATGAAGCTGAAAGTTAATCTGTAGGCTCCAACGAAAAAGGTATTAAAAGGAGTTAGTTTAAAATTAATAAAGCAAGGGCCCGATTTCTTAAACAGTGTAAACCTAGGATACCATAGTGTTAGTTAGCTAGACACACACAAATTATTTCATAAACGCACCTGACGCGGTTCTGTGTATGGCTAGGATCCATACAGGATCCTAGCCATACAAAGAACCGCGTCAGATGCGTTTATGAATCCATTTGTGTATGTCTAGCTAACTAACAATATGGTATCCTAGGTTTACACTGTTTAAGAAATCGGGTCAAGGACTTGGAAAATGTATGCCCAGCCCTGTAAAAGGTGATTTTCTATATACACAAATGTCCAAAATTGTTATTTCTCTCTTTCCTTTATTTAGCTGACATTTTTTTTTAGAAAGGAAAGGATGTTACTGCGTTACGATCTCATAGATGACTCTATTTGTGGGTGGGTGCTGCTTAAATAATTTTGAAACAAAATAATGGAGCCTGTTGTTCATTACTGAATATAACAAAAGTAACATCAACAAACCTTCGATACAAAACAGGCTTAGAGTGAGCTGGACAGTCATTCAAAGATTGTTTCTCATGATGACACAAAATATATTTGATTATGTTGCAGAAAGAGGGCTGGCTACCCATTGCAAGACCTTCCTTCTGTTTTTAATAATAAACGGTTTGTGACACTGCTTTAAAATTCTTCCTTGTCATACCTCTACATTAATTATCAATGTCCATAGTTTCTTGAAGTAGTGCATTAGTATATAATGACTCGATGTCTAGGATTACAAAATATGAACTGTTTAAAGGCTTTATAAACATAAAAAAAATCATCAGCGTTTGCTAGAGAGTTTAAATCATGTATGAGTGTCAAAGAAAGGTTACAGTAAATGAAGACAGGTTGTATCGAGGTGTTCCTATATTAAGAAAGTATTGGATCTCAGTGGAGAATTGGTTTAATGAATTTTGGTAATCCGTACGTAATTCCCAGGTTACATCCTTTATGTATGGACTACAAAAAATATTCGTATAACCAACACCCCAAGGAGACCAGTACTTTCTAACCTACGAATACCTCCGTGTTTTTGATACCATTCTTAGACACTCATGTAAAGAGTAAATTCTCTCCAAAAAGTTCCTTAGTTTCTGGTGAGTGTGCTTTGACTCGGCCGCCTCCCTTTCAAAGGGGATAGTGGCCACTGTATATGTAATTATGTAATTACCTAATTGTGCTGATCGGTTCCACTTTCGTACTCAGTCTATTCTCGCACTAAAAAAAGTACTTCTTTACATCCTGCAAAGTTTTCTTAGGAATCTTCAAACTATGACCTCTAGTTCAAGAGCCACCCATATCAAATTTTCGATCCCTGTCCACTCTGTCGTAACCATGAATTTAAACACCGTCATCATATCATCTCTCATTCTTCTAGCTTAGAGTGATGGTAAATCTATTTCCTTCAGCCTCTTGTTATAATTGAGACTGCGTATTTCTGGCATCAGCTTCATGGCATGTCTTTGAACTTTTTCCAGCTTATTTATGTGCTTTTCAACGTGGATTCCAAAAGGGGGCTGCATATTAAAGCTTTGGCCTCACATAAGTTACATAAATACTCAGAACAATTCCTTGTCCATGTGTCTGAAGCCTACCCTTACACTAAGAAAGTATATGCTCTTCTTACTATCCCATTTATATGCATTTCCAAAGGCAAATTTGCCAGGAAATTTACTCCTAAATCTCTCTCATTCTCAGTCTCTTGAAGTTCTGCTCCTGCCATTGAGTACTGAAGTTTGGGCCTTCTTGCACTTGTACCTATTCTCATTACCTTACATTTATAAGTACTGAATTCGATTAGCCACTTTTCTGACCACTTATGCAGACTATTTAAGTCTTCCTAAAGTTCTCTACCATTGTTTTCGTCTCTTAATTTTTCACAATCTTTCCATCATTTGCAAACATATTTATGAATGAATTTACAGACTCTGGTAAGTCATTTACATATGCAAGGAACACAAGTGGCACTAAAACTGAACCCTGTGGAACACCGCTACAAACTGTTCTCCATTCAGAAACTGAGTGCCTTACTCTAACCCTCTGTTCCCTTCCTTCTAAGTAAGTTTTTATCCATTCCAAGACATTTCTACCTATTCTCGCCATTGCTTGCATCTTCTTAATAAGGCTTCCGTGCTGCACCGTGTCAAATGCTTCTGGAAGTCTAGGAATATGCAATCTGTCAAGCCCTCTCTTCCCCCATAGGATTCGGCTTACCTCATCATACAATTCTAAGTAGTTTATTACTGTTGATCGATCTACCCTCTGCGAAGCCATGTTTTCTCACTGACAAAAAGTTGAAGGATTCCAAGTGAAGTGAGATGTGTTTTCTTGGTAGTTTCTCCATAACTTTGTAAACCGTGCGGGTCAGTGAAACAGGCCTATAGTTTAGAGCTGTAGTATGTATGCATTTATTATTATTATTATTATTATTATTATTATTATTATTATTATTATTATTATTATTATTATTATTATTATCATTATTATCATCATTATTATTATTATTATTATTATTATTATTATTATTATTATTATTATTATTATTATTATTATTATCATCATCATTATTAGTATCATTATTATTATCATAATTATTATTATTATTATTATTATTATTATTATTATTATTATTATTATTATTATTATTATTATTATTATTATTATTATTATCATTATCATTATTATTATTATTATTATTATTATTATTATTATTAGCTGTGACTGAAGAATGTTCAAGAAACCGAAGTGATGTAGTGGAGTAGAAAACAGAGCCATTGCATTTCATTTTAATCCAATTTTATTTTTGACGTTTCGTCTCCATACCATCGGGACATTATCAAAATTTCTATTTGGAGAAATCATCACAATTAACAAAACAATAACAATATAGAAAGTAATACAATATATACATAAACTGGACAACCGAATTAAATATGAACAACAAGTAAAGTTGGGAGAGTGCTGGGTTTCTTATTTTTATAAACATTGATTCAGCAAAAACTAGGTTTATATTGTTATTTTTATATAATATTGCAAAATTATTTACATTTAAGAAGCTGTGGCAGGCAAACACATGTTCCCAAATACTAGAGTTGGGAGGTCTTACCAGTTGCTTCTTCGTTCGTGTACTGACTCCTCTGTGCACATCCACCCTTACACGTAAACTTCTAGAGTTGGAACCAACGTACTCAGATAAACAATCTGGGCATTTATAACTCTAGACAATGATGGAACACTTAAGGGAATCAGCAGTTTTACAGTTACGACTCTTATTTTGTGTTATAACTCTATTGTATATGTTATTTCATCGCGCATATTCGTTATCTACAAGTTATTTACTTTTTAATAATGAAATCAAATTTTAGAAAACATTCTTTCATAATGATGGATATCGCATATCCATATTTTTACAGCCATTTAAAACGTTTCCTCAACTCAGAATATTTATCAAGGGAAACTGTCATTGGACCGCACATACTGGAAAAGCACTGTACATAAAATCATCTTGTTGTTTGAAATATATTAATAAATTATTCATAAGAGATATTTAGCAAATTCTAGGAAAGTTCAATCCACAAATTAACTTCAAAATTGCCTTATTTAACTTCAGAATTAAAAGTATATTAAATAACAGTCGTAACTACTAAACTCCTGATTCCCTTATGTGTTCCTCCATTGTCCATAGTTATAAATGCCCAGATTGTTTATCTGAGTACGTTGGCTCCACCTCTAGGAGGTAATGTGTAAGGGTGGATGAGCAGAGAGGAGTCAGTACACGAACGAAGAAGCAACTGGTAAGACCTCCCAACTCAAGTATCAGGGAACATGTGTTTGCCTGCAATTGCTTCTTAAATGTAAATAATTTTAAAATATTATATAAAAATAACAATATACTTGAACTGAGGATTGCTGAATCAATGTTCATACAAATAAGAAACCCAAAAGCACTCAATCAAGATAGCTCTCATCTTTCCCGTTACTTCTATTTTAATGATTCATTCATTGGTATACATTCATTTCATCTCGTATCTTTGTTACTTATTTATTTTTAGTTCGGATGTCCAGTTTATGTATATATTGTATTACTTTCTATATTGTTATTGTTTTGTTAATTGTGATGATTTCTCCAAACAAAAATTTTGATAATGTCCCCTATGTTATGGAAACGAAACGTTAAAAATAAAATTGAGATGAAATGAAATGCAATGGCTTTTTCTTCTACTCCACTACATTATTATTATTATTATTATTACTTTTATTATTATTATTATTATTATTATTATTATTATTATTATTATTATTATTATTATTATTATTATTATTAAATAATAATAGAGAATAATAAAAATAATAAAAATAATAGTTAATAAAAATAATAATCATCATCATAATAAATAATAATAATATGACAGAAAAGCAGAGAGTTATATGGCTTACTGGATAAATATTAATAATAATGTAATTTTCTGGCCAACACACCTATTTAGAATTCACTACTAACTCTTTTTTTTAAGTTTAACATTCGATTATTCTTTTTCATTATACAAATATAATTTGTTATCAAGTTTATTTATATATCTCAATGTTCTCCTGCCAAATATACCATTTTCGAATTTATTTTTAATCAAGGCACAAATTATCATTTGGTCTTCAATAGAACTGCCCTAGACAGCTTGATGTTAAAGTTTCCTTTAGTTATGGTTTTTCCTATGTCTACATATACACCGAATATGCTGGCGTCTTTATTACACATCTCTTACTATCCCTTCACATCTGACAAGTCATAATACTCCTCATCTCTTTCTTTTTGCTTTCTTTCTCTACATTATTGGGTCTTCATTACTTTGATGATTCTTAGCTTGTCTTCTTATTCTTTGTCATTCTTTTAAATCTGCCTTGTCCTTAAGCAACTACTTTTTCTTAAATGATTTTGGTGTCCAGGGCCGATGAAGGCCGTTTTCTTTGCCAGTCCCGATGTTACATTCAAAGAAAATAAAATATTCTGGGTGTGCCTCTGGACTTAATTTAAAGGGGGGGGGGTTATACGGTCAAACGGTTCGTCGAACGCGGTTCGACATACAAGTATTTGAAATGATGTTCGAACGTGTGAACGGGGTATTTGGTTGTCGAACACGTTTGTCGAACGTGTTCGACAGCCAAATAACCCGTTCACACGTTCGAACATCACTTCAAACACTTGTCTGTCGAACCGCGTTCGACGAACCGTTTGACCGAGTAAACCCCCCTTTAAGCTCTTCGAGAACCGAGTCAATGACCCTCAGAACTCAAATCCGCTTAAGGGTCTTTTGAACTGTCACGCGAAATGTAAAGGGGGGTTTACACGGTCAAACGGTTCGTCGAACGCAGTTCGACAGACAACGGTATGAAGTGCTGTTCGAACGTGTGAACGGGGTATTTGGTTGTCAACACGGAACGTGTTCGACAACCAAGTACCCCGTTCATACGTTCGAACATCAGTTCAAACCGTTGTTTGTCGAACCGCGTTAGACGAACCGTTTGGCCGTGTAAACCCCCCTTAACTTTCATATGAGAGCCTGGCTGGAAACCGCTTAGGTTTGAGGATAATTACTTTATTTCCTGCCACTGGCAGGTGATGATATTAGTCTTTATGTCTTACAACTCATAAAAACCGAGGCAAACAAAAAGAGAGTGCTTTTAAATATTTTATTTGGTGCTATCAAGAGCACCCATCAAAATAAAAATAAGCTGTGCCTCTCTCCAATAGAGGATTTGACGGAGAAGAAGCTGTCAAAATATGACGTATTATGATCGTGCTAAGTGGAGGAGAGCTGTCAAAAACATCGACCCAACATAGAAAAGGGATAAGGTGCAGAGAAAGAAGACTTCAATTCGACGGCTATAGGCTCTTCATCTCTCATCTCTCTTTTCATTAATAATTGACAATACAGGTACAGCTTTTATGAGCTTGTCAAATAAAAAATAAAACCATTTGCTAAATCACTATTTCAAATGTTAATCATAGAGCTAAAGGGGGGTTTACACGGTCAAACGCTTCGTCGAACGCGGTTCGACAGACAAGTGTTTGAAGAGATGTTCGAACGTGTGAACGGGGTATTTGGTTGTCGAACACAACAACAAATACCCCGTTCACACGTTCGAACATCACTCCAAACACTTGTCTGTCGAACCGTGTTCGACGAACCGTTTGACCGTGTAAACCCCCCTTTATATGAATATAGATTTCTTCATCCAGATATGGAAGAAAATGAGACAATTTATATGATAATACTCGTAGTTTTTACTTCTGTTGAAGTTTTATCACCTGCATTATTATTATTATTATTATTATTATTATTATTATTATTGTTATTGTTATTGTTATTGTTATTGTTATTGTTATTGTTATTGTTATTGTTATTGTTATTATTATTATTATTATTATTATTATTATTATTATTATTATTATTATTTACTCTATGCGAAAGTAAACCGGTCAGATCCAGATGGACAACATTTACAAACATGCTTCGTTTCAGCAATATTTAATCTAGGAAGGCTCAGTTTTTGCAACAGTTTTATATTTATGTGAAGAATTAAACAAATGTAATTTTCAATGAGCAGCTAGCTTTACACATGTAAATATGTGTTCTGCAGAGAGAAAATTTTAAGCAATAAAACCAACCTAATTTGATCTGGTTTATTCTACGGGTCCATCTTAGTGTGGAATACTTTGAATGAATAACCAGAGTAATATTGCCAATACTTTGCCAGTTGAGAACAGCTAAATCCATCGATGGAGCTTTGTTATCACCTATCTGGTTGATAGCGACTAAAGCTTACCTATCCAATATTGCAATTACCTTATTAGTTGATAGCAACTATAGCTTACTGACGCTGGTAGATGAAAGCTGACACTGACTTACAGAAGTTACATATTAGTTGCAGTAGTGCTACCACATATCTGGTTAATAAGCAACACTGACCCAACAGTATTGCCAATACGGTCTCTAAGTAATAATTATAACAATACATTTCTACATCATTCTCTCTCACACACACACACACACACACACACACACACACACACACACACACACACACACACACACACACACACACACACACACACACACACACACACACACACACACACACACACACACACACACACACACACACACACACACACACACACACACACACACACACACACACACACACACACACACACACACACACACACACACACACACACACACACACACACACACACACACACACACACACACACACACACACACACACACACACACACACACACACACACACACACACACACACACACACACACACACACACACACACACACACACACACACACACACACACACACACACACACACACACACACACACACACACACACACACACACACACACACACACACACACACACACACACACACACACACACACACACACACACACACACACACACACACACACACACACACACACACACACACACACACACACACACACACACACACACACACACACACACACACACACACACACACACACACACACACACACACACACACACACACACACACACACACACACACACACACACACACACACACACACACACACACACACACACACACACACACACACACACACACACACACACACACACACACACACACACACACACACACACACACACACACACACACACACACACACACACACACACACACACACACACACACACACACACACACACACACACACACACACACACACACACACACACACACACACACACACACACACACACACACACACACACACACACACACACACACACACACACACACACACACACACACACACACACACACACACACACACACACACACACACACACACACACACACACACACACACACACACACACACACACACACACACACACACACACACACACACACACACACACACACACACACACACACACACACACACACACACACACACACACACACACACACACACACACACACACACACACACACACACACACACACACACACACACACACACACACACACACACACTGAGCCTTCCTAGATTAAATATTGCTGAAACGAAGCATGTTTGTAAATGTTGTCCATCTGGATCTGACCGGTTTACTTTCGCATAGAGTAAATAATAATAATAATAATAATAATAATAATAATAATAATAATAATAATAATAATAATAATATGATGATGAGAGGCTGAGGGAATTAGACTTGCCATCAATCGAAGCTAGAAGAGTAAGGGGGGATATGGTGACAGTCTTTAAATTCCTTCATGGTTATGATAGAGTGGATAGGGATCGATATTTCGATATGGCTGGCTCTAGAACTAGAGGTCATAGTTTGAAGCTTCGGAAGAAAACTTGTTTGCAGGATGTAAGGAAATACTTCTTCAGTGTAAGAGTAGTTGATAATTGGAATTCGCTAAGCGAGGAGGTAGTTAATGCTATCTCAATCCATAGTTTTAAGGACAGGTATGATAAGTATCACTAAGTCTAAAAATGGAACCGATGAGGAGACGGGAAGATACGAGCTTTGGGCTCTTTCCCGTAAACACAATTAGGTAATCACAATTAGGTAATCTCACACACACACACACACACACACACACACACACACACACACACACACACACACACACACACACACACACACACACACACACACACAGGAAGAGATGGGAAAGATCAAAAACTTGTTGCAAGAGGCAAGAAGGTTAAATGATGAAAGAAATGAAGAAGAGAAGAAAAATTTTCGTTACGGAATACTTCCAGACAAAGGGGAGATAAAGAAGATAATGACAGAAGATCAGGGGATGGGGCCTCATTAAGATTGTTATACACAAATGCTGATGGATTAGCTGGTAAGGCAGTAGAATTAAAAGATAGGATTCACAACAGTAAGGCAGATATAGTAGCAATTACAGAGACTAAGTTGAGTGAGGACATAAACAGTGTCACAGTTTTTCCTAAGGGCTTCAGAATACTAAGGGTCGAAAGATCTGAGAGGACTGGTGGAGGGATAGCACTGCTCATAAGTGAGAGGATTCAAGTTGAAGAGATAAACTTGGC
Source organism: Halocaridina rubra (assembly GCA_037179515.1). Lineage (NCBI taxonomy): Eukaryota > Metazoa > Arthropoda > Malacostraca > Decapoda > Atyidae > Halocaridina > Halocaridina rubra. The sequence goes on from JAXCGZ010020317.1 coordinate 12,483, forward strand.
TATAGAAAGTGAGTTCAGGGAATTTCTTGTTGCTCGCATAAATACTGGGTCAGAGAGCATTATAATAACTGTTGTATACAACCCACCAAGGAACCAAAATAGGCTTGAAATTTATGAGGAAAGTCATATAGGTACGATTGAAGTCATAAACTCAGTTGTTAACATGGCGCGGGAGAAAAAATGTAGGATTTTGATTATGGGAGACTTTAATCATAAAGAGATAGATTGGATAAATCTTGACCCACACAGTGGTGAGGACTCCTTTGGGGCAAGATTCCTAGATTGCGTACAAGGGAATTTCCTACACCAACATGTAATGGAACCAACAAGAGCCAGGGGTGGGGATGAGCCATCACTACTTGATCTGGTGTTCACAGATAATGTGTTGGATATTGAAAATATTGAGTATGAACCACCAATTGGAAAGAGTGACCACTGTGTGTTGTTGATGGAGTATATCATTGAAGACATTCTTCCTGAGAGTAGAGGCACTGAGGACATGAGGAGGAACTATCAGAAAGGAGATTACATCAAAATGAATGAGCTTTTTGCAGTTATTGACTGGAGAACCTTATTTTACAACAAATCTGTACAAGAAATGTATGACATCTTTTGTGAGAAATATGGGAAGATAGTAGATTGCTGCATACCTGTCACCAAAGTAGGTGTAATTCATGCCAGAGAGAAATGGTTCGATAATGGGTGTAAAAGAGCTAAGGAGTGGAGAGACAAATGCTGGAAAAGGTATAGGAGGAGAAAAAACATAAATGCCTGGCAAACCTACAAAAGAGCAAGAAACGACTACCTAAGTAAAAGGAGAGAGGCAGAGAAAGATTATGAGAGGGACATCACCAGGAAGGCTAAAGAAAATCCCAAGCTTTTCCACAGCTTTATCAGAGGAAAACTGAAGGTAAAAGAACAGGTTTTAAGGCTAAAGAGAGCGGATGGAAGCATCACTGAGACGGACGAAGAGATCTGCAAAGAATTGAACAAGGAGTTTCAGTCAGTATTTACAGTAGAAAATACCCCACCCCCTCAGATTGCAGTGATAGAAGCTCAAGGGCCGGTATTAGAGAACATCAACCTTACAGCCACAGAGGTATGCAAAGCGCTGATGGATTTAGATGTTCATAAAGCTACAGGTCCTGATGACATATCCCCTCATGTGCTTAAAAAATACGCAAACACAATATCAGTGGCACTAAGTATCATATTTAAGGAGTCATTGGAGTCGGGGGAGATTCCAAGATGCTGGAAACAAGCAAATGTGATACCTATCTTCAAAAAGGGAAGGAGGGATACGGCTCTGAACTATAGACCAGTTTCCTTGACCAGCATAGTTTGCAAACTTATGGAGAAACTACTAAGGAAACATATCTCTCTTCACTTGGAATCCTTCAACTTTTTGTCAGTGAGGCAACATGGCTTCAGAGAAGGAAGATCAACAGTAACAAACTTATTAGAATTTTATGATGAGGTAAGCCAAATCTTACAGGAAAGAGAGGGCTGGGCAGATTGCATATTCCTAGACTTCCAGAAAGCGTTTGACACTGTTCCACATGGGAGACTTATTAGGAAGCTGCAATCAATGGCTAGAATAGGTGGAAATGTCTTGGAATGGATAAAAACTTACTTAGAAGGAAGGGAACAGAGGGTTAGAGTAAGACACTCAGTGTCTGAATGGAGAAGAGTTAGTAGTGGAGTTCCACAGGGTTCAGTTTTAGGGCCACTTTTGTTCCTTGTATATGTAAATGACCTACCAGAGTCTGTAAATCCATTCATGAATATGTTTGCAGATGATGCAAAGATTGTGAAGAAAGAAAAAAACGAGAACAATGGTAGAGAACTTCAGGAGGATCTAAATAATCTGCATGAGTGGTCAGAAAAGTGGCTAATGAAATTCAATACCTCAAAATGTAAGGTAATGAGAATGGGTACAAGTGCAAGAAGGCCCAAGCTTGACTACTCGGTGGCTGGAGTACAACTTCAGGAGACAGAAAATGAGAGAGATCTAGGAGTAAACATATTGGCAGATTTGTCTCCAGAAATACATATAAATGGCGTAGTAAGGGCAGCATATGCATTCTTATCAAATGTAAGGGTAGCCTTCAGGCACATGGACAAGGAAATGTTCAGAAATATTTATGTAACCTATGTGAGGCCAAAACTCGAATATGCAGCCCCCTTTTGGAATCCGCACTTGAAAAAGCACATAGCTAAGCTTGAAAAAGTTCAAAGACATGCCACGAAACTGGTGCCAGAAATACGCAATCTCGGTTATGATGAGAGGCTGAGGGAATTAGACTTGCCATCACTCGAAGCTAGAAGAGTAAGGGGGGATATGGTGACAGTCTTTAAATTCCTTCATGGTTATGATAGAGTGGATAGGGATCGATATTTCGATATGGCTGGCTCTAGAACTAGAGGTCATAGTTTGAAGCTTCGGAAGAAAACTTGTTTGCAGGATGTAAGGAAATACTTTTTCAGTGTAAGAGTAGTTGATAATTGGAATTCGCTAAGCGAGGAGGTAGTTAATGCTACCTCAATCCATAGTTTTAAGGACAGGTATGATAAGTATCACTAAGTCTAAAAATGGAACCGATCAGGAGACGGGAAGATACGAGCTTTGGGCTCTTTCCCGTAAACACAATTAGGTAATCACAATTAGGTAATCACACACACACACACACACACACACACACACACACACACACACACACACACACACACACACACACACACACACACACACATAAAGAAGATAATGACAGAAGATCAGGGGATGGGGCCTCATTAAGATTGTTATACACAAATGCTGATGGATTAGCTGGTAAGGCAGTAGAATTAAAAGATAGGATTCACAACAGTAAGGCAGATATAGTAGCAATTACAGAGACTAAGTTGAGTGAGGACATAAACAGTGTCACAGTTTTTCCTAAGGGCTTCAGAATACTAAGGGTCGAAAGATCTGAGAGGACTGGTGGAGGGATAGCACTGCTCATAAGTGAGAGGATTCAAGTTGAAGAGATAAACTTGGCTATAGAAAGTGAGTTCAGGGAATTTCTTGTTGCTCGCATAAATACTGGGTCAGAGAGCATTATAATAACTGTTGTATACAACCCACCAAGGAACCAAAATAGGCTTGAAATTTATGAGGAAAGTCATATAGGTACGATTGAAGTCATAAACTCAGTTGTTAACATGGCGCGGGAGAAAAAATGTAGGATTTTGATTATGGGAGACTTTAATCATAAAGAGATAGATTGGATAAATCTTGACCCACACAGTGGTGAGGACTCCTTTGGGGCAAGATTCCTAGATTGCGTACAAGGGAATTTCCTACACCAACATGTAATGGAACCAACAAGAGCCAGGGGTGGGGATGAGCCATCACTACTTGATCTGGTGTTCACAGATAATGTGTTGGATATTGAAAATATTGAGTAT
>JAXCGZ010020318.1:0-2500 GCA_037179515.1 Halocaridina rubra
ACACAGGTGTATGGTATATATATTGTGTATAAATGTTATATTGCCGTACATATAAATTATTTATTTACAAATGATGTACTGTCGTACACCTGCACGAGTTTATTTTCGGTAAGTGTTATAATGCCGTACACTTAAAGAAATGTATTCAAATAAATGTTGCATTGCCGTGCACTGAAAGATGTGTCTTTTTAATAAATGTCGCATTGCCGTACACTTAAAGAATTATATTCTATATAAATGTTGCATTGTCGTGCACTGAAAGATATGTCTTTTAAATAAATGTCGCATTGCCGTACACTTAAGGAATTGTATTTTAAATAAATGTTGCATTGCCGTGCACTTAAAGGAGTATCTTTTTAATAAATGTCGAATTGCCGTACACTTAAAGAATTATATTCTAAATAAATGTTGCATTGACCTGCACTAAAAGAAGTGTCTTTTTAATAAATGTCGCATTACCGTACACTTAAAGAATTGTATTTTAAATAAATGTTGCATTGCCGTGCACTTAAAGGAGTGTCTTTTTAATAAATGTTGAATTGCCGTACACTTAAAGAATTATATTCTAAATAAATGTTGCATTGACCTGCACTAAAAGAAGTGTCTTTTTAATAAATGTCGCATTGCCGTACACTCAAAGACTTGTATTTTAAATAAATGTTGCATTGTCGTGCACTTAAAAGTGTCTTTTTAATAAATGTTACATTGCCGTACACACAAATAATTTTTTTTTATAAATCATAAGCTGCCGTACAACTAAAGACGTTTATAGTTTAAACATTTTCATATTGCCGGAAATATATAAAAGTGTCTCTCAATGTTACATTGCCATAGACCTACAATCCAAAGGAATCATTTTTTTCTTCTCCTGAATGTTACATTGCCATAGGCTGCAATCCAAAGGAATAACATTAAATTTTTCTAATGATTGTTAAAAAGCCATAGGCCTACAATCCAAAGGAAATTTGTTTTCCTGTTACATTGCCATAGGCCTACAATCCAAAGGAATAAAAAAAAATTCTAGAGAATGTTACATTGCCATTGGCCTACAATCCAAAGGAATAACATTTTTTCCTAATGAATGCTACATTGCCATAGGCCTACAATCCAAAGGAATAAAAAAAATTCTAATGAATGTTACATTGCCACAGGCCTACAATCCAAAGGAATAAATTATTTTTCTAATGAATGTTACATTTTTCTAATGAATGTTACATTGACATAGGCCTACAAACCAAAGGAATAAAATAAATTCTAATGAATGTTACATTGCCATAGGTCTACAATCCAAAGGAATAAATTATTTTTCTAATGAATGTTACATTATCATAGGCCTACAATCCAAAGGAATAAAAAAAATCTAATGAATGTTACACTGTCATAGGCCTACAATCCAAAGGAATAAAAAATTCTAATGAATGTTACATTGCCATAGGCCTAAAATCCAAAAGATATTTTTCTTATCTAATGAATTACATTGCCATAGGCCTAAAATCCAATAGATACTTTTCTTTTCTAATGAATGTTACATTGCAATAGGCCTACAATCCAAAGGAATACATTTTTTTTCTAATGAATGTTACATCGCCAGACACCGAAAAAAGTTATTGTTTATAACTGTTATCACCGTAATCCCAACGGGAACAGCGGGGGCGCAATGGTTGGATCACTCGGGTCGAAAAGTGACAAACCCACGATCGAGCCTCGGTAGGGCGTTAGGATGGACATCCAGTCCTAATTTAACAGATCTATCCTGTGTCCACCCCCATTCTAATGGGGACTAACAGAGACACAAATGTGAACCTAATTACATTAATTTTCCTAAGTGTTTTATATATATATATATATATATATATATATATATATATATATATATATATATAAATGTGACACCCGGACAGGTAAAAAAAAAAAAAAATCTGCCCTAATCAGGCCTGGACACGAAGAAAACAAAAAGTAAAGAGAAGTAGAGATGGGGAGTGTTGTGACTTGTCAGATGGGAAGGGATAATAAGAGATGTGTAACGAATATCCAAGAATATAACCGAAAACATAGAAATATTACTGCTTATTTTACTTTTAATTTTCCCGTACACATAATTTTCTCTTTTTGTTTGTATGTTTTTACTTTGGTATATATGGGTATTTTTTTTTTACATATCAATTACATATTCCCAGACATCATACATACAATGTAAACTTGTATATTTCAGTAAAATTTACGTTCTCGTACACCCAAAGCCGTACACCATACGGTTATTGTGTAGACGTTAGTAAATTTTACGTTCTCGTACACCCAAAGCCGTACACCATACGTTTATTCTGTGTTGACGTTACGTTAAGACTTAAACCTGAGGTCGCTTTCATGCCACGTGCGACCTGTCACTTTAGTGTGAAATCGGCCTAAAGCTTATACAATGCCGTACACCGTACGTTTATTTAATGTAGATGTTACGTTGGCGGACGTCTAAAGCTTATACAATGCCGTACACCGTACGTTT
>JAXCGZ010020318.1:5000-7500 GCA_037179515.1 Halocaridina rubra
TATTCAACATTAATAGTAACTTATAAGTAGACATGTAATTAAACTAACAAATAAGAGGGTTAGACATATAGTTAAATTAAATATAGCTTTCATAGAAAATAATAATGCTGTAATAAAAATGTTACAATAATGTTAATAATAAAGTAGTAAGTATGCCACTAGATACAGGATCGTTATTATCGGCATCATTTCCATATTTGTTTCCTTACAATGAGAATAATTAGTTCTTAATGAGCAGCAACTATTTGTCCAAAAGAAAACTATATAGTTTGCCTTTGAAAGCTGTGAAGGAGGATGCATTTTTAAGATGCTCTGGAATATTATTCCAGAGTGTTGGCCCTTTGATAGTGATCATCTTTGAACCTGCTTCTGTGTTTGTTCTGTGAATAAAGAGCTCACTGCTCTGTCTTGTGTTGGTTCCCCTTATATCCCTGACTGTTTTTAAATCAAATAGCCAGCTAGGATAATGATGGTCCAAAATTTTGAATACAAAAACATAAATAGCATAAGCGACCTTATTTTCTGCCCGCAGCCACCCAAGTTTATTGAGAGCTGGTGTGATGTGGTCATATTTTCTTATTCCTCCCAGGGCAACTCGAGCTGCAAAATTAATAAGCTTCTGTATTCTGTTTATCTGAGTCTTAGTGGTAGCTCCCCAAACAGTTGTGCAGTAATTAATGTGACTTAGGGCTAGAGATTCAACAACAGTTATTCGAGTGGTAGTCTCAAAATTGTCTTTTATACGTGATAAGTACATTAATGTTCCTGTAACCTTTTTGCATACTTTAGCTATGTGGGAATCAAACAACATGTGGTTATCAAAGTGAATTCCTAGGTTTTTGACTGTTTTGCTAGGTGTGATAATATTGTCGCAAAAATTAATTGTTGTGTTTTCTGGAATTTGTGCTATGTGGAACCTTGAACCAATAAATAAGCACTGTGTTTTACTTTCGTTAATTAACAGCCCAATTTCTTGGAAATAGGTTTTAATTTTTGACAGAGTGTTTTCTGCTCTTAAAGTTAGCTCTGGGAGATTATTAATATCACCACTAAGGAGTAGTTGAGTGTTATCTGCATATTGTACGACTAGACAGTCAGAAATGAAAAATAGATCATTTACGTAAATGGAGAAGAGGATAGGACCAAGTACTGATCCCTGTGGAACACCAAATGATACATTTTTTGGCACAGAGATAATGTTGTTAAGACGTATGGACTGTTTACGATTAGATAGATACTCGCTAAACCAGCTTGGATCAATATTTAAGTTAATACATTTACTTAAAAGAATTTCATGGTTTACACTGTCGAAGGCTTTTGATAAGTCTAATAATACGAGAAGAGATATTTTTTTCATATCTATATTATTATATATACTATTCGTAACTTTAAGCAGTGCAGTTTCCGTCGAAAGTTTCGGTCTGAAACCATGCTGGTTAATACTTATTATTCTATTTGATTCTAAATATGACATAAGTTGGCATGCAACAAGTTTTTCTAATATTTTAGAGAAAATGGGTAGGAGGGAAATGGGACGATAGTTTGTCACATCTTCTCTGTCCCCCTTTTTATGCAGAGGTATTACATGTGATATTTTCCAAGAGTCAGGAAACTTTTTAGTAACAATGGAAGTGTTCATAATAGTTAGAATATAGGATGCAATCACGGGTAGAGCATCTTTGATGAACTGAAATGGTATACCATCTGAACCATAAGAGCCAGAGTTTCTTAGGCTCTTTATGGTAAGAATTAGGGTAGCACAATTGATAGGAATAATCTTGAAGTACTCTCTTGTGTTTTCATTGGAAGAATTGTCATTTAAGCAATTACTCATATTCACTGAGTTGATGTTTTCTTGAGTTTTTTCATATGTATTTTTGCCAACGTTAGCAAAATAGTTATTAAAGTTTTCTGCTTTGTCTTTCAACTCCGTAATATTTTCATAACTTTCTGAGGTAGTCTTTTCATTTGGTATCATGCTTCTTATCACTTTCCATGTTGCTGCTGTATCATGGTGTTATTTTAGTGCTGAATCTGGGACTGAGGCAAATATATTCCCCTTGCAAGGTGGCTAATTTGGGATTGATGTACATCAGGTGCTTATTCTTGGATTGATCTTTTTTTTTCCCAATATAAGATCAAACAGGGGAAAAGGCCCGGAGATACCTGTCCTGTCGCTCTGCGCTTAAAACGTATATATTACAAAATTTGAGGCGTAAAATGAACAAATGAACACACTAAAAACACTGCTTACTTACATATAGGCCTGGGGACTGCGATAGCTCAGTGGTTAGAGATCTCGCCCATCGTGGGGCGTTAGGAAGGGCATCCAGTTTTTATCCCCTAACTCAGACTTATCTGGCCACCCCAATTCGAAGTGGAATTACTTGTGACACGTAAAACAGTACAAATTTACACATATGCGTGTCCTGCGCCTCTGCACTAAAAACAAAATACATAAAAGTTTATTGAATGTGTTAAGAACTCTCTCTCACACACA
>JAXCGZ010020319.1:2500-15872 GCA_037179515.1 Halocaridina rubra
AGGATAATAAAAGATGTGTAGTGAATATCCAAGATTATTCAGCGTAGATGTAGGCATCTACACACCACAGAAGGTTAAAAGGAATCCAACCTTATAGCTTATATCTGCTATACTTAGGAATGAACACATTCTATCTGAATGCTACTATGTTCATATTACAGATTCCCAAACCTCACTCGTGGCTTCATTTTCACATTTAATTCAATTCCCAATCTCATTCGGGCCATACAATAACCAAATAAGCACATTACATATACGAAAACATATGGATTCCTTTTAACCTTCTGTGGTGTGTATTTGGTAGCGCCTTGACTTAGTAATTATAAGTCCTAAGTTCAAGTCCCGGTCGGGGTCAAAAATGATTCATGTTTTCACATATGTAATGTGCTTATTTGGTCATTGTATGGCCCGAATGAGATTGGGAATTGAATTAAATGCGAAAATGAAGCCAAGAGTGAGTTGGGAAATCTGTAATATGAACATAGTGGCATTCAGATAGAATGCGTTCATTCCTAAGTATACCAGATATAAGCTATAAGGTTGGATTCCTTTTAACCATCTGTGGTGTGTAGTTGGTAGCGCCTTGACTTAGTAATTATAGGTCCTAGGTTCAAGTCCCGGTCGGGGTAAAAAATGATTCATGTTTTCACATATGTAATGTGCTTATTTGGTTATTGTATGGCCCGAATGAGATTGGAAATTGAATTATATGCGAAAATTAAGCCACGAGTGAGGTTGGGGAATCTGTAATATGAACACAGCGGCATTCAGATAGAATGCATTCATTCCTAAGTATAGCAGATATAAGCTATAAGGTTGGATTCCTTTTAACCTTCTGTGGTGTGTAGTTGGTAGCGCCTTGATTTAGTAATTATAAGTCCTAGGTTCAAGTCCCGGTCGGGGTAAAAAATGATTCATGTTTTCACATATGTAATGTGCTTATTTGGTTATTGTATGGCCCAAATGAGATTGGGAATTGAATTAAATGCGAAAATGAAGCCACGAGTGAGGTTGGGGATTCTGTAATATGAACACAGTGGCGTTCAGATAGAATGTGTTCATTCCTAAGTATAGCAGATATAAGCTATAAGGTTGGATTCCTTTTAACCTGCTGTGGTGTGTAGTTGGTAGCGCCTTGACTTAGTAATTATAAGTCCTAGGTTAAAGTCCCGGTCGGGGTAAAATATGATTCATGTTTTCACATTTGTAATGTGCTTATTTGGTTTTATGTATATATATATATATATATATATATATATATATATATATATATATATATATATATATATATATATATATATATATATATATATATATATATATACCTTGGCTGTTTCCCCCTTAAATTGGGGGGTAGCCGACATCAAAAAAAGGAAAACAGTTTGGGGAGAAGTTATTCTCCCCTCTACTCCCCCTCTTCTTTGACGTCTCACAGAAGGTTGGTACAAGGGGGGGATTCCTAGTCCCCCCGCCCCGTCCACTTTTAGTCGCCTTTTACGACACGCAGGGAATACGGTGAGGCTATTCTGTGATATTGTGCCCGCCCCACAGGGCACCACCCCACATATATATATGTATATATATATATATATATATATATATATATATATATATATATATATATATATATATATATATATATATATATATATATATATATATATATTATATATATATATATATATATATATATATATATATATATATATATATATATATATATATATATATATATATATATTCTTTTACTTTTCAATGCCTTTCGTTTAAGTGTAAATTTTATATATACTGTATATATATATATATATATATATATATATATATATATATATATATATATATATATATATATATATATATTGTATATATATATATATATATATATATATATATATATATATATATATATATATATATATATATATATATATATATATATATATATATACAATATATATATATATATATATATATATATATATATATATATATATATATATATATATATATATATATATATATATATATATATATATATATATATATATATATATATATATATATACAATATATATATATATATATATATATATATATATATATATATATATATATATATATATATATATATATATATATATATATATATATATATATTGTATATATATATATATATATATATATATATATATATATATATATATATATATATATATATATATATATATATATACAGTATTCATTAAATATTAATTATTGAATATTAATTAACATACAAAACAAGAAATAGGACAGTCGAGGACAGTGAGATCTTAAGTCTTCCTTCGGTTACGGTTCTTTTTCTATGGCTACATCTACACTGAATATTCTTGGATATTCCCTACACATCTTTAATTATCCCTTCACGTCTGACAGGTCATTACACTCTCCATCTCTGTTTCTCGTTATGTATTCTTCGTGCCCAGGCCCGTTGACGATAGTTTTATTATATTATTTTTTTGGCCTGTCCTGGTGTCAAAAAAAAAAAATAATAAAAATTATCAGTATAGAAAGTGTATATATCTAATAAACGCTATCCGAGAAGTGGTCAAATGAAATTTCGCCTCTTTATCTATTTATTTTTACTTTCTTTTTCTCGCAATCATTTTTATTTCCCTTGCTTATCTCTTCCGTGGGCTTTAGTTTGGACTTTTCTGTCACGAGGAGATTCCAAAATAGACCGGGAAGGTAAATGACAGACAGCTTTTCCAAAGATAGGTAGAGATTCAGGTCTAAGGGGGGGGGGGTCCGACATGGATATGTCATGCATGAGAGCTTTGTTTAAATATTACTTTTATGAGTAATTATGTATTTTGTAATATATATATATATATATATATATATATATATATATATATATATATATATATATATATATATATATATATATATATATATATATATATATATATATATATATATATATATATATGATGCTATTTCACGAGTCACAAGGATTCTGTAAATGTGAATGGACATGGCTACGTAAGGAAATTAAAAGAAATTTTTTAGTTCCTTAGTACTTAGTACTTCTAAGTGTATTACTTATCTTCAGAGGAATCCTCTGAAGATAAGTAATACACTTGAAAGTACAAGGTACTATGGATCTCAAAAATGTCTTTCAATTTCTTTACGTAACCATATCCATTCATATACAAGTGTATGTGTGTGTGATTACCTAATTGTGTTTACGGGAAAGAGCCCAAAGCTCGTATCTTCCCGTCTCCTGATCGGTTCCATTTGTGTGTGTGTGTGTGTGTGTGTGTGTGTGTGTGTGTGTGTGTGTGTGTGTGTGTGTGTGTGTGTGTGTGTGTGTGTTATTACCCAATTGTGATTACGGAAAAGAGCCCAAAGCTCGTATCTTCCCGTCTCCTGATCGATTCCATTTTGTACTTAGCGATACCTATCATATCTGTCCTTAAAACTATGGATTGAGTTAGCATTAACTACCTCCTCGCTTAGCGAATTCGAATTATCTCCTACTCTTACACTAATAAAGTACTTGCTTACATCATGCAAAGAAGCTTTCTTACCAAGCTTCAAACTATGACCTCTAGTTCTAGAGCAAGCCATATCAAGATATCGATCCATATCCACTCTATCATAACCATATCCCCGCTCAATCTTCTAGCTTCGAGTGATGGTAAGTCTAATTCCCTCAGCCTCTCATCATAACTGAGATTGCATATTTCTGGCACCAATTTCGTGGCATGTCTTTGAATTTTTTCAAGCTTAGCTATGTGCTTTTTCAAGTGCGGATTCCAAAAGGGGGCTGCATATTCAAGTTTTGGCCTCACATAGGTTACATAAATATTTCTGAACATTTCCTTGTCCAAGTGTCTGAAGGCTACCATTTCATTTGATAAGAAAGCATATGCTGCCCTTACTACGTCATTTATATGTATATCTGGAGACAAATCTGCCAGTATGTTTACTCCTAGATCTCTCTCATTCTCTGTCTCTTGAAGTTGTACTCCTGCCACCGAGTAGTCAAGCTTGGCCCATCTTGCACTTGAACCCATTCTCATTACCTTACATTCTGAAGTATTGAATTTCATTAGCCACTTTTCTGATCACTCATGCAGACTATTTAGATCTTCCTGAAGTGATCTACCATTGTTCTCGTTTCTTACTTTCTTCACAATCTTTGCATCATCTGCAAAGTTATTCATGAATGAATATACAGACTCTGGTAGGTCATTTACATATACAAGGAACAAAAGTGTCCCTAAAACAGAGCCCTGTGGAACTCCACTACTAACTCTTCTCCATTCAGACACTGAATATCTTATTCTAACCCTCTCTTCCCTTCCTTCTAAGTAAGTTTTTATCCATTCCAAGGCATTCCCACCTATTTTAGCCATTGCTTGCAGTTTCTTAATGAGTCTCCCGTGTGAAACAGTGTCAAATGCTTTTTGGAAGTCTAGGAATATGCCATCTGCCCAGCCCTCTCTTTCCTGTAAGATTCTGCTTACCTCATCATAAAATTCTGATAAGTTTGTTACTGTTGATGTACCTTTTCTGAAGCCATGTTGTCTCGCTGACAAAAAGTTGAAGGATTCCAAGTGAAGAGAAATATGTTTCCTTAGTAGTTTCTCCATAACTTTGCAAACTAAGCTGGTCAAGGAAATTGGTCTATTGTTTAGAGCCGTATCCCTCCTTCCCTTTTTGAAGATAGGTATTACGTTTGCTTGTTTCCAGCATCTTGGAATCTCCCCTAACTAAAGTGACTTTTTAAATATGATACATATTGCCAATGATATTGAGTTTGCACATTTTTTAAGTACATGCTTGGATATATCATCAGGACCTGTAGCTTTATGGACATCTAACTCCATCAGAGCTTTGCATACCTCTGTGGCTAAAATGATGATGTTCTTTAATACCGGCCCATGAGCTTCTATATCTGCAATCTGAAGGGGTGGGGTATTTTCTACTATAAATACTGACTGAAACTCATTATTCAATTCTTTGCAGATCTCTTCATCCGTCTCAGTGATGCTTCCATCCGCTCTCTTAAGCCATAAAACTTCTTCTTTTACCTTCAGTTTTCCTCTGATAAAGCTGTGGAAAAGCTTGGGATTTTCTTTAGCCTTCCTGGTGATGTCCCTCTCATAATCTCTCTCTGCCTCTCTCCTTTTACTTAGGTAGTCATTTCTTGCTCTTTTGTAGGTTTGCCAGGCATTTATGTTTTTTCTCCTCCTATACCTTTTCCAGCATTTGTCTCTCCACTCCTTAGCTCTTTTACACCCATTATCGAACCATTTCTCTCTGGCATGAATTACACCTACTTTGGTGACAGGTATGCAGCAATCTACTATCTTCCCATATTTCTCACAAAAGATGTCATACATTTCTTGTACAGATTTGTTGTAAAATAAGGTTCTCCAGTCAATAACTGCAAAAAGCTCATTCATTTTGATGTAATCTCCTTTCGGATAGTTCCTCCTCATGTCCTCAGTGCCTCTACTCTCAGGAAGAATGTCTTCAATGATATACTCCATCAACAACACACAGTGGTCACTCTTTCCAATTGGTGGTTCATACTCAATATTTTCAATATCCAACACATTATCTGTGAACACTAGATCAAGTAGTGATGGCTCATCCCCACCCCTGGCTCTTGTTGGTTCCATTACATGTTGGTGTAGGAAATTCCCTTGTACGCAATCTAGGAATCTTGCCCCAAATGAGTCCTCACCACTGTGTGGGTCAAGATTTATCCAATCTATCTCTTTATGATTAAAGTCTCCCATAATCAAAATCCTACATTTTTTCTCCCGTGCCATGTTAACAACTGAGTTTATGACTTCAATAGTACCTATATGACTTTCCTCATAAATTTCAAGCCTATTTTGGTTCCTTGGTGGGTTGTATACAACAGTTATTATAATGCTCTCTGACCCAGTATTTATGCGAGCAACAAGAAATTCCCTGAACTCACTTTCTATAGCCAACTTTATTTCTTCAACTTGAATCCTCTCACTTATGAGCAGTGCTATCCCTCCACCAGTCCTCTCAGATCTTTCAACCCTTAGTATTCTGAAGCCCTTAGGAAAAACTGTGACACTGTTTATGTCCTCACTCAACTTAGTCTCTGTAATTGCTACTATATCTGCCTTACTGTTGTGAATCCTATCTTTTAATTCTACTGCCTTACCAGCTAATCCATCAGCATTTGTGTATAACAATCTTAATGAGGCCCCATCCCCTGATCTTCTGTCATTATCTTCTTTATCTCCCCTTTGTCTGGAAGTATTCTGTAACGAAAATTTTTCTTCTCTTCTTCATTTCTTTCATCATTTAACCTTCTTGCCTCTTGCAACAAGTTTTTGATCTTTCCCATCTCTTCCTGTGTTCTGTATCGTCTAATGAACACTTCTTTGCATTCTTGAAGGTCTTTTAGACTTTTTTTTCTCAACAATATTTCCCTACATGTTTCCCCTCTCTCAAAGGTGTGTGTGTGTGTGTGTGTGTGTGTGTGTGTGTGTGTGTGTGTGTGTGTGTGTGTGTGTGTGTGTGTGTGTGTGTGATTATCTAATTGTAATTACCTAATTGTGTTTACGGGAAAGAGCACAAAGCTCGTATCTTCCCGTCTCCTGATCGGTTCCATTTTGTACTTAGGGATACTTATCATACCTGTCCTTAAAACTGTGGATTGAGATAGCATTAACTACCTTCTCCCTTAGCAAATTCCAATTATCAACTACTCTTACACTGAAAAAGTATTTCCTTACATCCTGCAAAGAAGTTTTCTTACGAAGCTTCAAACTATGACCTCAAGTTCTAGAGCCAGCCATATCAAAATATCGATCCCTATCCACTCTATCATAACCATGAAAGAATTTAAAGACTGTCACCATATCCCCCCTCACTCTTCTAGCTTCGAGTGATGGTAAGTCTAATTCCCTCAGCCTCTCATCATAACTGAGATTGTGCATTTCTGGCACCAGTTTCGTGGCATGTCCTTGAACTTTTTCAAGCTTAGCAATGTGCTTTTTCAAGAGCAGATTCCAAAAGGGGGCTGCATATTCAAGTTTTGGCCTCACATAGGTTACATAAATATTTCTGAACATTTCCTTGTCCATGTGTCTGAAGGCTACCCTTACATTTGATAAGTAGGCATATGCTGCCCTTACTATGACATATATATGTATTTCTGGAGACAAATCTGCCAGTATGTTTACTCCTAGATCTCTCTCATTTTCTGTCCTTGAAGTTGTACTCCAGGCACCGAGTAGTCAAGCTTGGGCCTTCTTGCACTTGTACCCATTCTCATTACCTTACATTTTGAATTATTGAATTTTATTAGCCACTTTTCTGACCACACATACAGACTATTTAGATCTTCCTGAGGTTCTCTACCATTGTTCTCGTTTCTTACTTTCTTCACAATCTTTGCATCATCTGCAAACTTATTCATGAATGAATTTACAGACTCTTGTAGGTCATTTACATATACAAGGAACAAAAGTGGCCCTAAAACTGAACCTTGTGGAACTCCACTACTAACTCTTCTCCATTCAGACACTGAGTGTCTTACTCTAACCCTCTGTTCCCTTCCTTCTAAGTAAGTTTTTATCCATTCCAAGACATTTCCACCTATTCTAGCCATTGCTTGCAGCTTCCTAATAAGTCTCCCATGTGGAACGGTGTCAAACGCTTTCTGGAAGTCTAGGAATATGCTGTGTGTGTGTGTGTGTGTGGTGTGTGTGTGTGTGTGTGTGTGTGTGTGTGTGTGTGTGTGTGTGTGATTAACTAATTGTGATTACCTAATTGTGTTTACGGGAAAGAGCCCAAAGCTCGTATCTTCCCGTCTCCTCATCGGTTCCATTTTAGACTTAGTGATACTTATCATACCTGTCCTTAAAACTATGGATTGAGATAGCATTAACTACCTCCTCGCTTAGCCAATTCCAATTATCAACTACTCTTACACTGAAAAAGTATTTCCTTACATCCTGCAAAGAAGTTTTCTTACGAAGCTTCAAACTATGACCTCTAGTTCTAGAGCCAGCCATATCAAAATATCAATCCCTATCCACTCTATCATAACCATGAAGGAATTTAAAGACTGTCACCATATCCCCCCTCACTCTTCTAGCTTCGAGTGATGGTAAGTCTAATTCCCTCAGCCTCTCATCATAACTGAGATTGCGTATTTCTGGCACCAGTTTCGTGGCATGTCTTTGAACTTTTTCAAGCTTAGCTATGTGCTTTTTCAAGTGCGGAGTCCAAAAGGGGGCTGCATATTCAAGTTTTGGCCTCACATAGGTTACATAAATATTTCTGAACATTTCCTTGTCCAAGTGTCTGAAGGCTACCATTTCATTTGATAAGAATGCATGTGTGTGTGTGTGTGTGTGTGTGTGTGTGTGTGTGTGTGTGTGTGTGTGTGTGTGTGTGTGTGTGTGTGTGTGTGTGTGTGTGTGATTACCTAATTGATTACCTAATTGTGTTTACGGGAAAGAGCCCAAAGCTCGTATCTTCCCGTCTCCTGATCGGTTCCATTTTTAGACTTAGTGATACTTATCATACCTGTCCTTAAAACTATGGATTGAGGTAGCATTAACTACCTCCTCGCTTAGCGAATTCCAATTATCAACTACTCTTACACTGAAAAAGTATTTCCTTACATCCTGCAAACAAGTTTTCTTCCGAAGCTTCAAACTATGACCTCTAGTTCTAGAGCCAGCCATATCGAAATATCGATCCCTATCCACTCTATCATAACCATGAAGGAATTTAAAGACTGTCACCATATCCCCCCTTACTCTTCTAGCTTCGAGTGATGGCAAGTCTAATTCCCTCAGCCTCTCATCATAACCGAGATTGCGTATTTCTGGCACCAGTTTCGTGGCATGTCTTTGAA
The DNA here is from genome assembly GCA_037179515.1 of Halocaridina rubra. Classification (NCBI taxonomy): domain Eukaryota; kingdom Metazoa; phylum Arthropoda; class Malacostraca; order Decapoda; family Atyidae; genus Halocaridina; species Halocaridina rubra. The sequence continues at coordinate 11,412 of JAXCGZ010020319.1, forward strand.
CTTTTTCAAGCTTAGCTATGTGCTTTTTCAAGTGCGGATTCCAAAAGGGGGCTGCATATTCGAGTTTTGGCCTCACATAGGTTACATAAATATTTCTGAACATTTCCTTGTCCATGTGCCTGAAGGCTACCCTTACATTTGATAAGAATGCATATGCTGCCCTTACTACGCCATTTATATGTATTTCTGGAGACAAATCTGCCAGTATGTTTACTCCTAGATCTCTCTCATTTTCTGTCTCCTGAAGTTGTACTCCAGCCACCGAGTAGTCAAGCTTGGGCCTTCTTGCACTTGTACCCATTCTCATTACCTTACATTTTGAGGTATTGAATTTCATTAGCCACTTTTCTGACCACTCATGCAGATTATTTAGATCCTCCTGAAGTTCTCTACCATTGTTCTCGTTTTTTACTTTCTTCACAATCTTTGCATCATCTGCAAACATATTCATGAATGAATTTACAGACTCTGGTAGGTCATTTACATATACAAGGAACAAAAGTGGCCCTAAAACTGAACCCTGTGGAACTCCACTACTAACTCTTCTCCATTCAGACACTGAGTGTCTTACTCTAACCCTCTGTTCCCTTCCTTCTAAGTAAGTTTTTATCCATTCCAAGACATTTCCACCTATTCTAGCCATTGATTGCAGCTTCCTAATAAGTCTCCCATGTGGAACAGTGTCAAACGCTTTCTGGAAGTCTAGGAATATGCAATCTGCCCAGCCCTCTCTTTCCTGTAAGATTTGGCTTACCTCATCATAAAATTCTAATAAGTTTGTTACTGTTGATCTTCCTTCTCTGAAGCCATGTTGCCTCACTGACAAAAAGTTGAAGGATTCCAAGTGAAGAGAGATATGTTTCCTTAGTAGTTTCTCCATAAGTTTGCAAACTATGCTGGTCAAGGAAACTGGTCTATAGTTCAGAGCCGTATCCCTCCTTCCCTTTTTGAAGATAGGTATCACATTTGCTTGTTTCCAGCATCTTGGAATCTCCCCCGACTCCAATGACTCCTTAAATATGATACTTAGTGCCACTGATATTGTGTTTGCGCATTTTTTAAGCACATGAGGGGATATGTCATCAGGACCTGTAGCTTTATGAACATCTAAATCCATCAGCGCTTTGCATACCTCTGTGGCTGTAAGGTTGATGTTCTCTAATACCGGCCCTTGAGCTTCTATCACTGCAATCTGAGGGGGTGGGGTATTTTCTACTGTAAATACTGACTGAAACTCCTTGTTCAATTCTTTGCAGATCTCTTCGTCCGTCTCAGTGATGCTTCCATCCGCTCTCTTTAGCCTTAAAACCTGTTCTTTTACCTTCAGTTTTCCTCTGATAAAGCTGTGGAAAAGCTTGGGATTTTCTTTAGCCTTCCTGGTGATGTCCCTCTCATAATCTTTCTCTGCCTCTCTCCTTTTACTTAGGTAGTCATTTCTTGCTCTTTTGTAGGTTTGCCAGGCATTTATGTTTTTTCTCCTCCTATACCTTTTCCAGCATTTGTCTCTCCACTCCTTAGCTCTTTTACACCCATTATCGAACCATTTCTCTCTGGCATGAATTACACCTACTTTGGTGACAGGTATGCAGCAATCTACTATCTTCCCATATTTCTCACAAAAGATGTCATACATTTCTTGTACAGATTTGTTGTAAAATAAGGTTCTCCAGTCAATAACTGCAAAAAGCTCATTCATTTTGATGTAATCTCCTTTCGGATAGTTCCTCCTCATGTCCTCAGTGCCTCTACTCTCAGGAAGAATGTCTTCAATGATATACTCCATCAACAACACACAGTGGTCACTCTTTCCAATTGGTGGTTCATACTCAATATTTTCAATATCCAACACATTATCTGTGAACACCAGATCAAGTAGTGATGGCTCATCCCCACCCCTGGCTCTTGTTGGTTCCATTACATGTTGGTGTAGGAAATTCCCTTGTACGCAATCTAGGAATCTTGTGTGTGTGTGTGTGTGTGTGTGTGTGTGTGTGTGTGTGTGTGTGTGTGTGTGTGTGTGTGTGTGTGTGTGTGTGTGTGTGTGTGTGTGTGTGTGTGTGATTACCTAATTGATTACCTAATTGTGTTTACGGGAAAGAGCCCAAAGCTCGTATCTTCCCGTCTCCTGATCGGTTCCATTTTTAGACTTAGTGATACTTATCATACCTGTCCTTAAAACTATGGATTGAGGTAGCATTAACTACCTCCTCGCTTAGCGAATTCCAATTATCAACTACTCTTACACTGAAAAAGTATTTCCTTACATCCTGCAAACAAGTTTTCTTCCGAAGCTTCAAACTATGACCTCTAGTTCTAGAGCCAGCCATATCGAAATATCGATCCCTATCCACTCTATCATAACCATGAAGGAATTTAAAGACTGTCACCATATCCCCCCTTACTCTTCTAGCTTCGAGTGATGGCAAGTCTAATTCCCTCAGCCTCTCATCATAACCGAGATTGCGTATTTCTGGCACCAGTTTCGTGGCATGTCTTTGAACTTTTTCAAGCTTAGCTATGTGCTTTTTCAAGTGCGGATTCCAAAAGGGGGCTGCATATTCGAGTTTTGGCCTCACATAGGTTACATAAATATTTCTGAACATTTCCTTGTCCATGTGCCTGAAGGCTACCCTTACATTTGATAAGAATGCATATGCTGCCCTTACTACGCCATTTATATGTATTTCTGGAGACAAATCTGCCAGTATGTTTACTCCTAGATCTCTCTCATTTTCTGTCTCCTGAAGTTGTACTCCAGCCACCGAGTAGTCAAGCTTGGGCCTTCTTGCACTTGTACCCATTCTCATTACCTTACATTTTGAGGTATTGAATTTCATTAGCCACTTTTCTGACCACTCATGCAGATTATTTAGATCCTCCTGAAGTTCTCTACCATTGTTCTCGTTTTTTACTTTCTTCACAATCTTTGCATCATCTGCAAACATATTCATGAATGAATTTACAGACTCTGGTAGGTCATTTACATATACAAGGAACAAAAGTGGCCCTAAAACTGAACCCTGTGGAACTCCACTACTAACTCTTCTCCATTCAGACACTGAGTGTCTTACTCTAACCCTCTGTTCCCTTCCTTCTAAGTAAGTTTTTATCCATTCCAAGACATTTCCACCTATTCTAGCCATTGATTGCAGCTTCCTAATAAGTCTCCCATGTGGAACAGTGTCAAACGCTTTCTGGAAGTCTAGGAATATGCAATCTGCCCAGCCCTCTCTTTCCTGTAAGATTTGGCTTACCTCATCATAAAATTCTAATAAGTTTGTTACTGTTGATCTTCCTTCTCTGAAGCCATGTTGCCTCACTGACAAAAAGTTGAAGGATTCCAAGTGAAGAGAGATATGTTTCCTTAGTAGTTTCTCCATAAGTTTGCAAACTATGCTGGTCAAGGAAACTGGTCTATAGTTCAGAGCCGTATCCCTCCTTCCCTTTTTGAAGATAGGTATCACATTTGCTTGTTTCCAGCATCTTGGAATCTCCCCCGACTCCAATGACTCCTTAAATATGATACTTAGTGCCACTGATATTGTGTTTGCGCATTTTTTAAGCACATGAGGGGATATGTCATCAGGACCTGTAGCTTTATGAACATCTAAATCCATCAGCGCTTTGCATACCTCTGTGGCTGTAAGGTTGATGTTCTCTAATACCGGCCCTTGAGCTTCTATCACTGCAATCTGAGGGGGTGGGGTATTTTCTACTGTAAATACTGACTGAAACTCCTTGTTCAATTCTTTGCAGATCTCTTCGTCCGTCTCAGTGATGCTTCCATCCGCTCTCTTTAGCCTTAAAACCTGTTCTTTTACCTTCAGTTTTCCTCTGATAAAGCTGTGGAAAAGCTTGGGATTTTCTTTAGCCTTCCTGGTGATGTCCCTCTCATAATCTTTCTCTGCCTCTCTCCTTTTACTTAGGTAGTCATTTCTTGCTCTTTTGTAGGTTTGCCAGGCATTTATGTTTTTTCTCCTCCTATACCTTTTCCAGCATTTGTCTCTCCACTCCTTAGCTCTTTTACACCCATTATCGAACCATTTCTCTCTGGCATGAATTACACCTACTTTGGTGACAGGTATGCAGCAATCTACTATCTTCCCATATTTCTCACAAAAGATGTCATACATTTCTTGTACAGATTTGTTGTAAAATAAGGTTCTCCAGTCAATAACTGCAAAAAGCTCATTCATTTTGATGTAATCTCCTTTCGGATAGTTCCTCCTCATGTCCTCAGTGCCTCTACTCTCAGGAAGAATGTCTTCAATGATATACTCCATCAACAACACACAGTGGTCACTCTTTCCAATTGGTGGTTCATACTCAATATTTTCAATATCCAACACATTATCTGTGAACACCAGATCAAGTAGTGATGGCTCATCCCCACCCCTGGCTCTTGTTGGTTCCATTACATGTTGGTGTAGGAAATTCCCTTGTACGCAATCTAGGAATCTT